>JAODAL010040277.1:0-37059 GCA_025379985.1 Phyllomedusa bahiana
AACTTCCCCGCGAAAGGAAACAGCCCTGTACTGGCTCCCATAAAAAGCAAATGGAGAAAAAACAGGCCCACCCCACGGAACCCATAAACAGAATGGGGAAAACTGCCCTGTAGGGGGAAACCCATAAAAGAATGGAAACAGGTTGACTGGAAAAACCCCGAGCGAAGGAGAAAAACCCCCCTTAGGGAAAAATCCCATAAAAACGAAAGGAGAAACATGGCCCTGTACGGGCTCCCATGAAAACAGAATGGAGAACCAAAGGTTTACTGGGAAACTTTATAAACGTTTGGGGAACACGGCTCCCTGACTGGGGAAATCCCTAGAACAGAAGGAAACCAGGCTCCCCTGTTTGGGGGAAATCCATAGACAAATGGAGAACACAGCCTCCCGACTGGGGAAAAACCCCAAAAAACAGAATGGAGAAAACCAGTGCTCCTTTTCGCCTGACACCCCCCCCCCTCTCCGAGGAGGGGGACGTATTTAGAAATTTAGCATTTAGTGTCCCTGAAAAAGAACTCAGAAAGTCTATAAAACAGCAAGGGGAAATTATTTATAAGGGAAAATACACAAGGCATAAGAATTTCCAGGCGGGCCGATCTCCAGCCATAAAATCATGCCCTCCCTTGTGAAAAATTATAAATAAAGAGCCCTTTTGCCCCATTCTCGCCCCCTATTCTTTTGTGTTTAGAAATATTCCTGTGACAAGCATACTCCCTGGCCCGCCACTAAAATTGGCAGCCGGACAAATTCCCCCATAGTCACAGAGCTCATCAAGGGGGCATCAAGTGTGAACAAAACCCCATAGACGTCACATATGCCACCCAGATTATATACACGCAGCAGAGCTGAGTTTGCCGTTTAGCACAATGAGCAGTTATACGGTAACATTGTTTTCCTGCAGGTTTACAACGTACTTTAAGTGACACTTCCATCAGAAAGGAGTATTTTTTGTTACCAATATTCCTGGAAAAAAGACCGTTTTTTTTTATTTCGGCAGTCCTATGTAATTAAAAATGACATGTAAAATCTTGTCATATTCCAGCTGCGATTACTAAAGAAATAAAACACTTGAATTGCTGAGCAGATTATCCTCATTTTACAGCAACTGCTGCTTATCTCTATTTAGGAGTCTCATTACAAATAGTAGGTAATAACACAATGATCACTTAATTTTTCTCTGGACAGGGATAGATAAGATTAGACTACAGTAGATCATAGGGCAATGAAAAGAGCAATACAAGAAAATAAATGCCGTAATCTTCTTCTGCACTGGGGAGGAGGTTTCTTCATACTTAACAGCTCCTGCTGATAACACTGACCTCTCTCAGCTCCAGATGATACAATTGACATCTCTTCTGCTCCTGCTGATAAAACACTGACTCTCTAACCTCCTGTGATAAAACACTGGACTCTCTCAGATCCTGCTGATAACATGAGCTCTCTCATCTCCTGCTGTAAACACTGATGATCTCATCTCAGGTCCTGCATCGATAAAACTGACCTCTCTCCCCTCATGCTGATAACAATGACCTCTCTCACTCCGCTGATAACCACTGACCTCTCTCAACCTCTGCTGATAACAATGACTCTCTCAGGTCCTGCTGATAACACTGACCTCTATACCTGCTGCCTGATAAACACTGAGCTCTAAACTCCTGCTGATAACATGACCTCTCTCAGCTCCTGCTGATAACACTGAACCTCTCTCTCACCAGCTGCTGTTAACACTGGGGCTCTCACCTCTGTTGGTAACACTGACCTCTCTCACCTGCTGGCTGATAACATGACTCTCTCACCTGCTGGCTGATAACAATCAACTCCCTCACCTCTGTGATAACACTACCTTCCTCACCTCCTGCTGATAAACAATGACCTCTTCAGCTCCTGTGATAACATGACTCTTCACACCTTGCTGATAACACTGACCTCTCGCACATCCGTGTGACTAAACACAGTACTCTATCACCTCATGCTTGATGATAACACTGACTCTATCACTCTGGTGATAACACTGACCTCTCTCACCTCCCGCGATAACTGACCTTCTCTCAGCTCCTGCTGATAAACATGACATCTCTCCCCCCCGTGATAACACTGACCTATCTCTCACCTCCTGGTGATAACACTGAACGATCTCACCTTCATGCTGATAACACAGACCTCTTCATCCTCTGCTGATAACACTGACCTCTCTCCCCTCCTGCGTGGAATACACTGACCTCTCTCCCACTCCTGCTGATAACACTGACCTCCTCTCTACTTCCTGCTGATAATCAATGACCTCTCTCACCTCTGCTGATAATCACAGACCTTCGCTCAACCTCCGTAGATAACATGACCTCTCTCACCTCCAGCTGATACACTGAACACTCTCATCTCCTGCTGGTAACACTGACCTCTCTCCCCTCCTGTTGATAACACTGACCTCTCTCTCCTCCCGCTGATAACACAGACCTCTCTCACCTCCCGCTGATATTACTGACCTCTCTTACCTCCTGCTGATAACACTGACCTCTCTCTCCTCCCGGTGAAAAACCATGACGATCTCACCTCCCGCTGATAACACTGCCCTCTCTCAGCTCCTGCCGATTACACCGACCTCTCTCTCCTCCTGCTGATAACATGACTCTCTTTACCCCTCCTGCTGATAACACTAACCTCTTCTGACCTCTGCTGATAACACTGAACGCTATCAACTCCTGGCTGATAAACACAGTCCTCTCTCACATCCTGCTGATACTCAGGACCTCTCTCATCTCTCGTGATAAAACTGACCTCTCTACCCATCCTGCTGATAACCTGACCTCTCTCACCTAATGCTGATAAAACTGACCTCTCTCACTCCTGCTGATAACACTGACCTCTCTCTCTACTGTGTTAACACAGACCTCTCTCACCTCCGCCGATTAACATGACCTATTCATCTCCTACTGATTAACAGCTGGACTTCTTCTCACCTCCTGCTGATACACTGATCGCTCTCTACTCATGCCTGATAAACTGACCTCTCTCACCCTCCCGCTGATAACTGACCTCTCTCAGCTCCTGCTGATAACACTGACCTCTCTCACCTCCTGCTGATAACACTCAACTCTCTCACCTCCTGCTGATATACACTGACCTCTCGTCCACATAATGCTGAATAAACTGACCTCTCTCACCTTCTGCCTGGATAACATGACCTCTCTCAACCTAATGTCTTGATAACACTGACCTCTCTCACTCTGCTGAATAACACTGACCTCTATCTCCTCCTGCTGATAACACTGACCTCTCTAACCTCCGCCGATAACACTGACTATCTCATTCTCCTACTGATAACACTGACTTCTCTCACCTTCCTGCTGATACACTAAACGCTCTCAACTCTGGCTGATAACATGACCTCTCTCACTCCCGCTGATAACTGACCTCTCTCCAGCTCCTGCATTGATACACTGACCTCTCTACTACTTCTGATAACACTGACATCTCTCACCTCACGGTGAAACACTGAACTGTCTCACCTCCCGCTGATAACACTGACCTCTCTCAGCCATGCTATATCACTTACCTCTGCTCACATCCCGCTTATAAACACGACCTTCCACTCTCTGCTGATGACACTAAACCTCTCTCACCTCCTGCTGATAACACTGACCTCTCTCTACCTCTGTGATAACTCTGACCTCTCTCACTCCCGTTGATAACACTGACCTCTATACCTCCTGTGATAGCACTAAACCCCTCTTTCACCCCTTTTCTTCCCCTGCTGATTAACACTGACCTCTCTCCACTCTCCTGCTGAATTAACACTGACCTCTCTCCCCTCCCGCTGATAAACACTCACCTCTCTCACCTCCATTGCTGATAAACACTGACCTCTCTCACCTCTGTGAATTACAACAGACCTCTCTCACCTCCTGCTGTAACACCTGAACTCTCTCACCATCTGGTGATAACACTGAACGCTCTCACCTCCTGCTGATAACACAGATCTCTCTCCTCCTGCTGATACACTGACCTCTCTCCCGTCTGCTAATAACACTGACCTCTCTCCCTCTGCTGATTAACACTGACCTCTTCTCTCTGCTGATAACATGACCTCTCTCACCTCCTGCATGATATCACTGACTCTCTTCATCTCCGCTGATAAACACTGACCTCTCTACTCCTGCTGAATAAACTGAACTCTTCACTCCTGCTGTAACAGTGACTCTCTTCCCTCCTGCGTATAACACTGACCTCTCTCCTCCCTCACGCTGATACACAGGACTCTTCTCCCCTCATGCTGATAACATGACCTATCTATCTCCTACTGATAACACTGACCTATCTCACTCACTGTGATAACATTGAACGCTCTCAAACGTCCTGCTGATAACACTGACCTCTCTCACCTCCCGCTGATAACACAGACCTCTCTCACCTCCTGCTGATAACACTGACCTCTCTCACCTCCTGCTGATAACACTGACCTCTCTCACCTCCTGCTGATAACACTGAACGCTCTCAACTCCTGCTAATAACACTGACCTCTCTCCCCTCCTGCTGATAACACTGACCTCTCTGTCCTCCTGCTGATAACACTGACCTCTCTCACCTCCTGCTGATATCACTGACCTCTCTCACCTCCCGCTGATAACACTGACCTCTCTCACCTCCAGCTGATAACACTGAACTCTCTCACCTCCTGCTGGTAACACTGACCTCTCTCCCATCCTGCTGATAACAATGACTCTCTTCTCCCGCTGATAACACAGGCCTCTTCACCTCCTGCTGATAAACACTGACCTCTTCACCTCCTGCTGATAACACTGACCCTACTCACCTCCCGGTGTAACACTGACCTATCATTAACTCCGTGATTATCATTGACCTCTCTCCGCTCCTGCTTGATAACACTGACCTCTCTCTCTACTCCTGCTTGATAACACTGACTCTCTGACCTCCTTGCATGATAAACACTGAACACTCTCACCTCCTGCTGATAACACAGACCTCTCTCACCTCCTGCTGATAACAGTGACCTCTCTCCCCTCCTGCTGATAACACTGACCTATCTCATCTCCTACTGATAACACTGACCTCTCTCACCTCCTGTGATAACACATGACTCTCTCTCCTCATGATGATAACACTGACCTCTCTCCCACCTCCCGCCGATAACACTGACCTATCTCATCTCTATGATACACTGACCTCTCTCACCCTCCTGCTGAAAACACTGAACGCTCTCACATCCTTGCTGATAACAATGACCTCTTCTCCTCCGCTGATAACTGACCTCTCTCAGGCCCCTAGCTTGATAAACACTGACCTCTCCCACCTCCTGCTGATAATACTAACCTCTCTGACCTCCTGCTGATAACACTGAACGCTCTCACCTCTGCTGATAACACAGAGCCTCTCTCACCTCCGCTGATAAACACTGGACCTCTTCAACTCCAGTGATAACAGTGACCTCTTTCCCCTCATGCTGATAACACTGACTCTTCACTCTGCTGATTAACATGACCTCTCTCAACCTCTGCTGATTAACACTGACCTCTTCTCCTCCTGCTGATAAACACTGACTTCTCTCCACATCCCCGATAACATGACCCTTATCTCATCTCCTACAGAATAACACTGACCTCTCAACCTACTGGATGATAACAATGAACGCTCTCAACTCCTGTGATAACACTGACCTCTCTTCACTCCCGCTGATACTGACGCCTCTCTCAGCTCCTGATTTATAAACACTGACGCTCTCAACTCCCGACTTATAACACTGACCTCGCTCTCCTCCTGCTGATGACACTGACTCTCTCACCTCCTGCTGATAAACACTGACGTCTTTCCTCTGCTGATAACACTGACCTCTCTCACCTCCAGCTGATAAAACTGACCTCTCTCACCTCTGCTGATAACACTGACCTCTCTCTCCTCATGCTGATAACACGGACCTCTCTCACCTCCCGCTGATAACTGACCTCTCTCACCTATGCTCGATAGCACTGACCCCTCTCACTCCTGCTGATAACACTGACCTCTCTCACTGCTGATAACACTGACCTCTCTCACCTCCTGCTGATAACACTACCTCTCTCACTCCAGTGGATAACACTGACCTCTTCACTCCTGCTGATATAACACAGACTCTCTCAATCCTGCTGATAACACTGACCTCTCTCACCTCCTGCTGATAACACTGACCTCTCTCACCTCCCGCTGATAACTGACCTCTCTCAGCTCCTGCTGATAACACTGACCTCTCTCACCCCCGCTGATAACACTGACCTCTCTCACCTCCTGGTGATAACACTGAACGCTCTCACCTCCTGCTGATAACACAGACCTCTCTCACCTCCTGCTGATAACACTGACCTCTCTCCCCTCCTGCTGATAACACTGACCTCTCTCCCCTCCTGCTGATAACACTGACCTCTCTCTCCTCCCGCTGATAACACTGACCTCTCTCCCACATCTGCTGAATAACACTAACCTCTCTCACCTCTGCGATAACACTGAACGCTATCAACCTCCATGACTGATTAAACACAGGGAAAAACTTCTCTCACCTCACTGCTAGATAACACAGACCTTTCTCACCTCCTGCTGATAACAGTTACGTCTCTCACTCCTGTGATAACACTTGAAGCTTTAAACTCTGCTGTTACAATGACCTCTCTCACCTCCTGCTGATATCAATGACCTCTCTCAGCTCCTGCTGATAACCACTGACCTCTCCACCTCCGCTTTATAACAATGACCTCTCTCTCCTCCTGCTGATGACACGACCTTCTTCACCTCTACTGATAACACTGGACGATATATTCTCTCGCCTGCTGATGACACTGACCTCTCTCACCTCCTGATAACACAGACCTCTCTCAGCTCCTGCTGATAACACTGACCTCTCTCACCTCCTGCTGATAACACAGACCTCTCTCAGCTCCTGCTGATGACACTGACCTCTCTCACCTCCTGATAACACAGTTCTCTCTCAGCTCCTGCTGATGACACTGACCTCTCACCTCCTGCTGATAACACAGACTTCTCTCAGCTCCTGCTGGTAACACTGACCTCTCTACTCCGCTTGATAACATGACCTCTCTAACTCCCGCTGATAACACTGACCTCTGCTCACCTCCCGTGATAAAACTGGACCTCTCTCCTCATGCTGATAACACTGTCAACTCTCACCCCCTTTTCCTGCTGATAACAACTGACCTTTCTCACTCCTGTTGATAACACAGACCTCTCTCACCTCTGCTGATATCACTGACCTCTATCACCTCCATCTGATAACACTGACCTCTCTCAGCTTCTGCTGATAACACTGACCTCTCTCACCTCCTGCTGATAACACTGACTTCTCTCAGCTCCTGCTGGTAACACTGACCTCTCTCACTCCCGCCTGATACACTGACCTCTCTCACCTCCCGCTGATACACTGACCTCTCACCTCCCGCTGATAACACTGACCTCTCTCCTCCTGGCTCGTAACACTGGCCTCTCTCAACCTCTAGCTGATAAAAACTGACCTTTCTCACCTCCTGTTGATAACAAAGACCTCTCGCACTCCTGCTGTAAACATGACCTCTCTCACCTTCTGCCGATAACACTGACTCTCTCACCTCCTGATGATAACACTTGACCTCTCTCCCTCCGCTGATAACTGTGACCTCTCTCACCTCTGCCGATAACACTGACCTCTCTCCCCTTTCCTCCCGCTGAAAACACTGACCTGTTCCCACTGTGATACACTGACCTCTCTCTCGTCCCGCTGATGTAACACTGACCTCTCTCACCTCCTGTGGATAAACACTGACCGCTCTCTCCTCCTGCTTTAACACTGACCTCTCTCCCCTCCTGCTGATAACACAGACATCTCTCACCTCCTGCCGATACATGACTCTCACCTCCTGCTGATAACACTGACCTGTCTTCCCTCCTGCTCATAACACTGACCTCTCTCTCCTCCTGCTGATAACACTGAACCTATCTCTCCTCCTGCTGATAACACTAGAACGCTCTCACCTCCTGCTGATAAGCAGACCTCTCTAAGCTCCTGGTGATAACACTGACCCTCTCTCATCCTGCTAGATACACTGACCTGCTCCCTCGGTGATAACCAGACCTCTCTCACCTCCCGATGATTACACTGACCTCTCTCACCTCCCGCTGATAAACAATGACTCTCTCACCTCCCCGTGATCACACTGATCTCTCTCCCCTACTGCTGATAACACTGACCTCTCTCACCTCTGCTGATAACACTGATCTCTCCCACTCCTGTGATAACACTAACCTCTCTCACCTCTGCTTGATAAACACTGACTCATCTCACCTCCTGAGATAACACTTGACCTCTCTCTCCTCCTGCTGATAACACTGACCTCTCTCCCTCCTGCTGATAACACTGACCTCTCTCCCTCCTGTGATAAACATTTAGACCTCTCTCTCTCCTGCTGATAACATGGACCTCTCTCACTCCTCTGCTGATAACACTGACCTTCTCACTCCTGCTGAATAACACTGACCTCTCTCACTCCTAGCTGAAATACTGATTACAGTACACTTACACTTACGAAAGTTTACAGGGGAGGCTGTGTTCTCCATTCTGTTCTATGGGAGTTCCAAGCAAAGGGTGAGCGCTTGTGGTTCTCCATTCTGTTCTAAAGAAGTTCCCAGCACAGGTGAGCGCTGGTGTTCTCTCCATTCTGTTTATGGGATGTTTACGCATACAGGGAAGCGCTGTGCTCTACATTTCTATTATATGGGAGTTCCCAGAACAGAGGGGAGGCGCTGTGTCTCCATTCTGTTCTTATGGAGTTCCCAGTACAGGGGAGCGCTTGTTCTCCATTTGTTCTATGGAAGTTCCGCACAGGGGATCGCTGTGTTTCCCATTCTGTTCGTATGGGGAGTTCCAGGACAAGGGAGCGCTGTGTTCTCCATTCTGTTCTATGGAAGTCCAATACAGGGGAGCGATGTGTTCTCCATTATGTTCTTATGGGAGTTCCCAATACAGGGGAGTGCTGTGTTTCATTCTGTTATATAGGACGTTCCCAGTACAGGGGAGTGCTGTGTTCACCAATTTGTTTCTATGTGAGTTCCCAGAACAGGGGTGGAGGCATTGGTTTTTCATTCTCCCTCTATGGAGTTCCCAGGACAGGGAGCGCTGTGTTCTCCATTCTGTTCTATGGGAGTTCCCTTTACAGGGGAGCGCTTGTGTTCTCCATTCTGTTCTATGGGAGTTCCCAGTACAGGGGAGTGCCTGTGTCCTCATCTGTTATATGGGAGTGTTTCCCAGTACAGGGGATCACAGTGTTCTCCATGTCTTGATCTATGAAAGTTCCCAGTATAGGAGAGTGCTGTGTTCTCCCTTCCTGTTTATGGATGTTCCCAGTGTACATGGAGCACTCTGTTCTTTTTCTGCTCTATGGGGATTCAGTACAGGGGAGCACTGTTGATCTTTCCATTTCTGTTCTATGGGTTGTTCGCAGACAGGGGAGCGCTGTGTTCTCCATTTCTGTTTTTTCTTTTTTATGGGAGTTCCCAGTACAGGGGAGTGCTGTGTCCTCCATTTTTGTTTCTCTATGGGAAGTTCCCAGTACAGGGGAGCACTGTGTTCTCCACTTGATCTATGGAATGTTCCCAGTATAGGAGAGTGCTGTGTTCTCTTCCTGTTTTGGGGAGTTCAGTACAATACGGAGCACTCTGTTCTTTATTTGCTCTCATGGGAGTTCCCAGTACAGGGAGCACTGTGTTCTCCATTCTGTTCAATGGGAAGAGTTCGCAGTACAAGGGGAGCGCTGTGTTCTCCATTCTGTTTCTACGGGAGTTCCCAGTTACGGGGAGCACTGTGTTTCCATTCTGTTTATGGGAGTTCCAGGTACAGGGGAAGCGCTGTGTTCTCCATTTCTGTTCTATAGGGTTTTCAGTAAAAGAGAGCGCTGGTGTTTTCTCCATTCATGTTTCTATGGGAGTTCCCCAGGACAGTGAAGCTCATTGTGTCCTCACCATTCTGTTCTATGAGAAATCCCAGTAAAGGGGAGAGCTGTGTTTCTCCATTCTGTTCTATGGGAGTTCCCAGTACAGGGAAGCTCTGTGTCCTCCATTCTGTTTTATGAGAAATCCCAGTACAGGGGAGAGCTGTGTTCTCCATTCTTTTCTATGGGAGTTTCTAGTACGGGGACCAGTAACCAGTAGCTTTATAGCTCTGCAGCCTTATGTACTACACTTTATAAACCTCCCACACTCATGTCACTGTAACGGCATCAGCTAGGAACAGCAGAGCTGATGTGTCAATCACTGCTCTAAACCAACCCTCAGCCTGACCAGGAAGTGTGAGTCTAAAGCTGCTTGTAGGTCTGTGAAACTGCATGGTGAGAAAACGTTAAGGTTTCATATATTGCAATTTTGCAAAAAAAACACTACTAAAAAATTCATGCATTTTTTTAAAGCATTTTTTTGGGGCAGATAGTAGTTGGATGTCAATAGCAAAAAGAAGCGCTCTTTCACATGTGTTTCTTGTGTTATGCGCGCTGTCAGCTTAGTGTGTTTTTAACCAGTTTGTCTTGTTTGCGCCCATGCATATTGCCATTGTGTTCCAATACACACATTTGCAAAAAAATTCTAGAAAAACTCCAAGAAAAAACATAAGCTTTAAAAGAAGCATGAGGTTACTGAATCTTTTATTTTCCTTCATTTAGAAAAAGAAAATGTATTTTTCCCCAAAGCTTTGTGTTTGTTTGTTTTTGCAGTTTTGTTTTTTTTTTGCTTTCCTTCTTTTTCAGGCTTCGTGCATTTTTTCATACACTTTTGTACTTTTTTCTGTAAAAAAAAGAATTTTTTTTCCTGGTGCATTTTTCCAGTGTTAGGATCCAGTATCTGGTTGGAAATGTAAAAAAAAATACTATAAAAAACCCATAGACTTTATGCTGCTAAAAAGTATGTTTTTTTTTTTTTTTTTGTGCAAAAATGCAAAATATGAACCCACCCTTTCAGCTTAGTCAATAGGTCACATGTCTGACAGCAGGATGGGGCTAAATTGCTGTCAGCTTCCTGGTGGGCAGTAGCTAAAATCTGCGCAAGCTGTGACAGGAGGAGAGACATAGGGCGACATGTATGAAGCTCGCTACGTCGGAGCGCAAGTGTTCGAGCGCTCGAACGTGAAAGCTGCACCTCATGTAACCAACAGCTACTTCGAGTGGGAGGCTTTGTTCAGCGTGCGGCCTTTAAGTCGTATGAAGACAGTGTCCCGCCTCAATTTCGCTCCCCAAGCACTTGGCTGCAGTTTCAGCAGATCAAGCACTACTTCGAGGCCACCAAATCTAGAATGAACTCCACCCGTGCCCTTACTGGCTTCGAACAATTGTGTACCCAAAGGCAGCAACCAGCCACCTCATTATCTACCTATACAATATATGATCATTGGAGTCCAATCCAACACTCGCCATCATTCGGAATTGCTTGGGAGTAGAAACTGAGGGCTCCTTTGCAGACCTGGATTGCGTCTTAAAGCTCATATCCTTTCCACTAAGACCTCGTCCGTGTAGGATTACAGGATCTTAATTATAATGCACTTCACGATGGTCCGTGTGCCCAAGCTCTTACACTCAATTCTACCGAGAATTCCGGACATTGCTGGACGGTGTGACAAAGAGACAGTGGACTATGACGCACATATGGTGGGATGCGAGGCACTTCAGCCATTCTGGGAAGCAGTAATAGACACAATCCGTACAATTACTGGTTTAGTGCTGCAAAATTCGCAGAGTTTTTGCTGCTCTACATGATACCAATGAGCTTGAGAAGCGTTGAGGGAGCTGGTTACCTTTCTTTTGACGGCGGCCAAGTCGCTGATCCCCAGAAAATGGCGTTCTATGCAGCCTCCTACTCTGTCTGAATGGTTTAACCCCTTAAGCCGAACGCCTGAAAAGTAGTAATGACCAGACATTTTTTTTGTTTTGGCTCCCTTGCATTTTAAAAAAAGTTGTATTTTTTTTTTTTCAAATACGCGAGTTGGATGAGGCTCGTTTTATTCAAGACAAGTTGTACTTTATAAGGGAATTGTTTTAAGTACACTTATAAATAATTGCAGTATTTTTTTTATTTTTTTTCAAAAATTTTTTTTGGTTTTTTTTTTCATTTTTTTTTTTTTAACCATTAACATTTCACACTTATAACTTGTTAGATTAATTCTACAGGTTATTACGGTCAGTGTGGATACCAATATGTGTGGTTTTTTTGTGCGTGTAATTTATGTACAATTTATTTTTTTATTAAATATTTATTTTTATTTTATTTCTATTTTTTTTAGTTTTTTTTTTTTTTTTTTTTCTCTTTTTTTTTTTACACGTTTTATGTTTTTTTGTACTTTTTTTTTTTGGACTCCATGAAGGGAGAAACTGTTTAACATTTTTTAAAAAATTTTATTTACACTTCATATATGCTATTACATGCTAATTGTGTCAGTCTGACACAGGCAGTTGATTAGGACAGCCACACAGTGCGTCCTAATCACTGGCTTCATACACAGGACAACTGGGGCCACGCTAGGGTCCCTGAGCTGACTGTGCAGCGTTCCCCGGGCTCTGTCGGGTCACCGGGTGTTTCCGATCACCTGACAGAGGCAGGGATCCCCTTTGATGTGCGCATGCGGTAACGCCCCGCCGCAATCAAAAGGAGTTAAAGCATCGGGTTGCGGAGGTTTCCTCCGCTCCCGATGCTGAGGACATGCTCTGCGGATCGGAGATGTGTTAGTTCAGCCCCGCATCCCAGCGCAGGCTGCGGCACTTGCGTCTCCCGGGCGCCGCAAACCCGATTGTCTGCAGCGACGTCAAAAGACGTTCGCTGAGTCGAACGACCCGCACGGCCGGCGTCAAAAAGACGGGTGCGCGTTCGTTTTATGGCGTTAAAGACATATTCTATCTCCATCGTGTATGGATGAGTTGAAAGCAGAGGCTAATCGACATTACAGATCAGCATTGAGGAGTGGGTGGGAATGGGTAGATACACGGGTTTTCAGATGTCATAGCATCCAGTGCTGTTCTTAGGACATTATGCCGTATATGCCGGACAGTATGGCAGTTGGCCTCGTTTTAGCCTCTAGTTAGGGGCTGTCTTTCAGGGGTTCAAAATCATCCTTTCGCTATTTTTCTAGTTCAAAAGCGTGTGGAGTACGCGAGGTCGCATTGCAGTTGTTTTATTTTTTTTTTGTATTGTTGTGTTCTTTCTTTAATGATTGCCTAATCGACAATTGATATCGCAGGAATGTTTTCTTACTTAATCGATTTCGTTGTCCTATGGATGTCCGTCTGTCTATAGTTGTACGATCATGATGTTTTGTCATGTATGTGACAACAGGAGCCGTGACTATGAAGCATAAGTAGTATGGGCACGCTTAGCAGGTAATTACCAGATCTTCTTTGGAATAAATCCCATTGTACTGCTATTATGTTATTCTTATATTGTATCAATAAAGCTGTTTGAAAAAGAAAAAAAAGAAAGCTGCACCTCATTGTTTGGCGGCGCGGAGGTGTGCTAATACATATTTGCGGGTGGGGGTGTAAAGTCCACTTGCGTCTCGCCAGTTGTGTGGTGCGCAGTGCGGACTTATCGCAGAAGGGGACGGCGCCGAACCGAATGGATCCGAATCGAGACAGGTGGAAATGAGCGAGAAGTCACTTAACATGTCCATACGGCTTGAGTATGAATAACATTAGTTAAAAAATTATCTGAAAGAGAGCTCAAAACTTCTAAAAAAAACGTAATAAATAAATCACTTTCCAAAATGTAGAACGGCGGTAAAATCAGGAATGGATCTTGGAAATTGCCGGGAAATACAGTTATCAAATTCTGTAAGCTTTCTCATTTGGTCGGCCCGCATAAACCAACCAAAATCAGAATAGGAGCGACCAGGGAACATTATAAGCTATGGAGAAGTATGGACCAGTGAAATTCAAGGTGGGACAGTTCAAAATACAGTTAAAAATGCAGAAAGAGCTGATTGGGTTGAGCTAGCGGGGGATTGGCTATCTCGGCCAATCAGAGCGCGAGCTACTGTGTCCATTGTAGTCTATGGACAGGTCGGGGCATGAAATCTCGGCTCTCAGCGCCGTGTGCATGGAGTATGATTTTAAAAAATCTTTTTATTGAGTGTTAAAATATTCTCAGAAAAGAGCGAAACCTTCTATAAACATAAATCAATCAAAATCCATAACACGCGTTTGTCGCTGGAGACCGGCGCTACATAGGAAATTGGGATATAGAGAATTGCCGGGAAATACAGTAATTCAAATTCTGTAAGCTCTTGTATTCCGAATCGAGACAGGCTGGAAATGAGCGAGAAATCATTAAACATGTCCATACGGCATGGAGTATGAATACATTAGGTGTAAAACATTATCTGAAAAAGAGCTCAAAACTTCTAAAAAAATACATAAATAAAATCACTTTCCAAAAATGTAGAACGGCGTTAAAATCAGGATGGATCTTGGAAATTGCCGGGAAAATACAGTAATTAAATTCTGTAAGCTCTTCTCATTGGTCGGCATAAACACAGCCAATCAGAATAGGGAGCTGCAAAAAGGACCCATTATAACTTTGGAGGAGTATTGGCCAATCAATTCAAAGGCGGGACAGTTTCATATACAGTAAAAAGGCAGAAAAGAGCTGAGTTGGTTGAGCCAGGCGGCAGATATGAATCACCAATCAGCGGTCTATTTTGATGTGGAGAAAGAAGGCGCGATATGAAGTGTGCCTAAAAAAAAAAAAAAAAAAAAAAAAAAAAAAAAAAAAATAAGTTATTACTGTCTATGGGAAATATTCTAGTACTGTGATTGGTTGGGGGGAAGAGGGGCTCGTCCAGCTTAGCCAATCAGCGGGTGAGCTACCTTCTCATTTTCTAATGCAATCTATAATAAAACTGTACATGGCCAAAATCAAATGATAAGGCCCGATTCACACGGCTTATTCAGGCCGTAATTGCGGGAATTTCGCTGCGCAATTCCGCTAGAATAATGGGGGGGGCAGGGGGCGCGGCCCGACTGGCCCATAGACTTGCATTATCCACGGCGCGTTATTGCGCCTGGGATAATTGCATGTCACTTTTCCCCCCGCGGCAGATTCGGCCGAGCGGGGAGGAGAGACGGAATCCACTGTTCCTCTATGAGAATGTGGATTACCGTAATTGACAGGGACGGAATTGGAGGCCGTAGTGAGAGCAAATCCGGCGCGCACGGTACGGGCGCCAATCCGCCAGCGAAATAAGCCGTGTGTGACACGAGGCCTACGGGACTCATGAAGTTGTAGCCGAATTCTATATAATGAACAATAATATTGGGGGTAACCAAAAATATATATTCAATAAATTCATTTTTAATTTGGTTATTTTGTTACCCCCATTTTATTGCTATTTTTATATAGAGATCGCACACTTCGTGGAGCCTTATCATTTTTATTTCGGCCATGTACAGTTTTATTATAGATTGCATTAGAAAATGAGAAGGTAGCTCAGCCGCTGATTGGCTAAGCAGGACGAGCCCCTCTTCCCTCCAACCAATCACAGTACTAGAATATTTCCCATAGACAGTAATAACTTTAGGGCGCCTTTCTACTGCGCCTTCATTCTCCACTCAAAAATAGACGCACTTACATTATGAATGGTGGATTCATATCTGCGCCCTGGTTCTCACAACCAATCAGCTCTTTTCTGCCTTTTTTACAGTATTTTGACTGTCCTGCCTTTGAATTTCTGATGGTCAATACTTCTCCATAGGTTTTAATGGTCCCTGTCGCTCTATTCTGATTGACTGGGATTAGCCAATGTCCCGCTACCTCAAACCAATCAGCTCTTTTCGCCTTTTTTTACAGTATTTGAACTGTCCGCTTTTGAATTTGATTGTTCAATACTTTTCCATAGGTTATAATGCGTCCCTGTCGCTGCTTTCTGATTGGTTGGTTTCTGCGACCAATGAGAAGAGCTTACAGAATTGAATTACTGTATTTCCCTGGCATTTTCATATCCTAATTCCTGATGTTGCGCCGTTCTAGATTTTTGGAAAGTGATTTTATTTATGTTTTTTTTTTTAGAAGGTTTGTTTGAGGCTCTTTTTCGAGAAAATGTTTTACACCTAATAAAGGCGATTATACGTTTTTTTGGAATCTATACTCCATGCCGCACGGAGCCGAGAGCTGAGATTCTTTTGCGATCTTCTATATGTTTCATCGCATGTTCGTTCTCGCTTCACTTCGCCTTCCACCGGATTCATTTAGACCAAAATCAAACTAGGTCTGCTGTCGAGCTGCCGGGAGCCTGCAATTGCACAGCACTTGCCACAACTTCAGCGATCATGCGTGCCTCGGAGTATTCGAATGAGCCCGTCGCACCGGAACGCCCACACCGCGCCTATTGCACGACCCTTCATGTGAGGCGCAGCCGAGAGTGGCGAAGGCTGCGCCTAACACCGCATCCCGGCGTCCGACAGGGGATTCAGAGCGGTGAGGCGCCGCTTTTCTCCAGAAAAAACAGGCGCAAATCCGGATTATACATGTCACCCATAATGTGTGAGGACATAGTCAAGAGCTTGTCAGTGGTTATTCCTGCAAACCAGTGTTGTTTTTTATTAACCCTCCCCCAAAAAGGTCCTTTTTAAGGCATCCTAAAACACGCCACTCCTGTCCCCCTGCTTATGTCGGAAAAGCAGCTCAATGCTAGCTAAAGGGCCAAACTGCTACTGGGGAAAAAAACAGCCATGGGTTTTCCCCCAATCTGATAAACTTTGGAAGTCAAAAACAATTCAAAAAAACATGCAAAGAGCTTCAATGACAAAATAGCTCTGCGCAAACTTATACCATCTCACCAAGAGGGGCAAGAAAAAAAAGCGCCTGTTTTTCCCCTGCACTGAGCAATGGCCATAATCTCCTAATTTCGGGGGTTTAAAACCCCCGGTCCTGAAAGAAAGGGTTTTAATGAGGGGGGGGGGTGGGACCCAAATCTATTAACCCCTTCACTAAATAAACCAAAAATACTTTTTCCCAAAGTTATTTAAAGGGCTCTACCCTCTCATAACTAATTTTTTCAAAAAATCTCATACATTCCAACCCCTCCCGCTTTTGGGGAAGGGGGGCCGCTAATGGGGGGCAGCTCCCCCCCGCCGTCCCGGCAGAGTTGGGGTTTTTCCCCCCGCCGCCCCGCAGCAGCGGGGGTTTTTTAAATTACCCGGCGCAAACAGTAGGCAGTTTCGATCTTCCCCGGGCCCCCCCGGGCCGCTCCAAAACGGGGGGAAACGGGCCCCAGCGGCCGCTCACCCCCCGTGAGTCCCCCACTGACTTTGGCTGCACCGCACAGTCATCAGGGGGGGGCGGAGGGATCTTTCCCCCCCTCCCTTTTCCCCCCTTTGTACACGCCGGCCGGTGTGCGCTGTACATACACCCCCAATTTCGAAAGGGGGGGTGACGCGCCCGGGGGCCTCACCCTCTCGCACCTGAGGAATCTCCGGGGCTGGCAGGTTTTTCTGGGACCTGGTGAAAGGGGAGTATTTTTTTTTTTAAATTTTTTTATTACTACCGGGGGGGGATACCCGGCCCCACGGGGGTATACCCCTACTGGGGGCCCAACCGGCAAAGGGGGGGAATTTCCTGGGTACTGGGCAAACCTGGCTACTGGGGGGGATTCCTGGCTTCTGGGGGCAACCCGGGTACAAAAGGGGGAAAACCTGGGTACTGGGGGTGATGCCTGGCAAATGGGGGGATACCTGGCTACGGGGGTCGATTTTTTGGCTCTGGGGGAATGCCCCGGGTACGGGGACAAAACCTGGCTACTGGGACGAAAGCCTGGCACTGGGGGCAATACCTGGCTACTGGGGCAAAAACCTGGCTACTGGGGGAAACCCGGATACCCGGGGGCCCATGCCTGGTTACTGGGGGTGATGCCCCGGGTACGGGGGGCGATTCCTTGGGTACTTTGGATGAAAACCCGGGGTACTGGGGGGGATATTTTGGTACTGGGGGAATTTCCTGGCTACTGGGGGGGGAAAGCTGGGTACGGGGGGAATACCTGGGTACTGGGGGGGATACCTTGGGTACTGGGGCCGAACTTGGGTCCCGGGGGCGATGCCGGGAAATGGGGGCGATGCCTGGCAAATGGGGGCAATACCCGCTACTGGGGGGAAAGCCTGGGTACTGGGGCGAAAAAACCCGACTACTGGGGGGGGATGCCCGGCCAAATGGGGCCCAAAACCGGGGTACTGGGGGGAATGCCTGGCTATGGGGCAATACCGGCACTGGGGGCTGCCCGGGACTGGGGGCAATCCTGGTCTGGGGATGATACCTGGGTATGGGGGGACTACCTGGGTCACCTGGCTACAAAGGGGCATACCTGGGTATATGGGGGACTAAAGGCTACAAGGGGGCTCTACCCGATACTGGGGGGATGCCCGGCTACTGGGGACTGCCTGGCACTGGGACGATCCCCGGCTACTGGGGGGTTGCCCCCAGTAGCCGGGATTTTCCCCCAGAGCCCATCCCCCATAGTCGGCTTGCCCCAGTACTAGGCTCGCCCCCCGTTGCCAGGCCTCGCCCCCAGTAGCCAGGTATTGCCCCCAGTAGCCAGGCATCGCCCCCATAGCCCGGATCGCCCCAGTAAACCAGGCATTGCCCCATTACGGATCGCCCCATAGTAGGTATTGCCCCCAGTACCACAATTGCCCCAGTAGCCAGGATCGCCCCCTTTTGCCCCGGTAAATTTTCCCCCAGTAGCCAGGCATCCCGCCCCCAGTACCAAGTATCGGCCCCGTAGCCGGGTCACCTCCAGTAGCCCGCATTGCCCCCAGTAGCCCCGATTTGCCCCCCCGTACTAGGACGCCCCCCGTACCAGGCATCGCCCCCTTTCCGGTATTTTCCCCCTACCCGGTATTTCCCCCAGTAGAGGGATCGGCCCCGTAAACCCAAATACCGGCCCCCGTACGGGGGTGCCCCCAGTACCAGGGATCCCCCCAGTACCAGGGATCGTCCCCGTAGCCGTATTCCCCCTACCTGGTATGTCCCCAAAGCCCGCATTGCCCCCCGAGCCAGGTATGTCCCATAGCCAGGCTTGCCCCCCGTACCAGGTATTCCCCCGTGGGCCCGGGATTGCCCCCCGAGCCAGGTATTGCCCCCGTACCGCATCGCCCCCCGTAGCAGGGACGTCCCCAGTAGCCCGGCATTGCCCCCATTAAAAGTATTGCCCCCGTAGCCCGGGACGCCCCCTAGCCAGGCATCGCCCCCAGTAGCCAAGTACGGCCCCCATACCGGTATCGCCCCCCCAGTAGCCCCAAAAGGGATCGCCCCCATAGCCCGGGATCTCCCATAGCCTGTATCGCCCCAGTAGCCAGGGATCGCCCGAGTAGCCCGGGATTCCCCAGTAGCCAGCATCGCCCCCGTACCAGGTTCATCCCCCTACCAGGTATCGTCCCTTGTAGCCAGGCATGCCCCCCCTAGCAGGGATCGCCCCCGACCGGGATCGTCCCCAGTACCGGGATCGTCCCAAGCCAGGGATTGCCCCCAGTAGCCAGGCTCGCCCCCATAGTCAGGTATCGTCCCCCGTAGCCCGCACCGCCCCCAGTAGCCAGGTATTGCCCCCAGTACCCGGATCGCCCCCATAGCCAAATTCACCCCCAGTACCAGGCACGCCCCGTGCCGGATTTGCCCCCATAGCCGGTACGCCCCCAGTAGAAGTATCGGCTCCATAGCCAGGGATCCCCCCAGTACCCCGGGACGCCCCAGTAGCCAGGGGATCGTCCCCCCGTAGCCTGTATCATCCCCCGTCCCCAAGCCCCAGGACGCCCCCGTAGCCAGGCATCGTCCCCCGAAGCATATATGTCCCCCAAACCACCACCTCCAGTAGCCAGGTATGTCCCCCCTAGCCGGGATGTCCCCAGTAGCCCGGCATCGTCCCCAAATAAAACAGGCTTCGCCCCATAGCCATGCATTGCCCTAGTAGACAGGTATCGCCCCAGTAGCCAGGCATCGCCCCCCGTAGCCCGGTATTGCCCCCAGTAGCCATGCATCGCCCCCAGTAGCCAGGTATCAGCCCCAGCAGCCAGGTATCATCCCCCGTAGCCAGGTATCGTCCCCAGTAGCCAGGCATCACCCCCCAGTAGTCAGGCATCGCCCCCAGTAGCCAGGTATCGTCCCCAGTAGCCAGGTGTCGTCCCCAGTAGCCAGGCGATGCCTGGCTACTGGGGGCGATGCCTGGCTACTGGGGGGCGATGCCTGGCTACTAGGGACGATACCTGGCTACTGGGGATGATACCTGGCTACTGGAGGCAATGCCTGGCTACTGGGGGCAATACCTGGCTACTGGGCAATTCCTGGCTACTGGGGACAATGCCTGGCTACAAGGGGGCACTACCTGGCTACTACCTGGCTACAAAGGGGGCACCACCTGGCTACTATAGGGATCACTACCTGGCTACTATAGGGGGCTACTACCTGGCTACTAAAGGGGGCTACTGCCTGGCTATTAGGGGTCACTGCCTGGCTATTAGGGGTCACTACCTGACTATTAAAGGGCACTTCCTGACTATAAGGGGCATCACCTGGCTATTAGGGGGCTACTGCCTGGCTTTAAGGGCACTACCTGGCTAGAGTTGCATCTACCTGGCTTTCTTCCAGAGCTGTTATGTATTTAGGTGGAGTGGATGTGGCTTTTCTAAGGGGCGTGGCACACCAACAAGATGGGCGTGGCCATACAAATTTTTCGTCGCCCTCTTCAATCTCCTGCTTTTCCACTTTCAAAAGTTGGCAACTATGAAACTACCTTTCTATCTATTTATATCTATCATATATCTAGCTATCTATCTCATATCTATCTATCTCATATCTATCTATCTATCTCATATCTATCTATCTCATATCTATCTAATATCTATATATCTCATATCTATCTCATATTTATATATCTCATATCCATCTATCTATCTATCCCATATCCATCTATCTATCTATCTATCTATCTATCTCATATCTATCTATCTATCCCATATCTATCTATCTATCTATCTATCCATCTATCTATCTATCTATCTCATATCTATCTATATCTATCTATCTATTTCATATTATCTATATCTATCTATCTATCTATCTCATATCTATCTATCTATCTATCTATCTCATATCTATCTATCTATCTATCTATCTATCTCATATCTATCTATGTATCTATCTCATATCTATCTATCCATCTGTTTGTGTGCTTGTCTGTCTGTCTATCTGTCTATCAGGGGAGTCACTAGAGAAGCCTGGGCCCCATAGCAAACTTTTGGACTGTTGGCAGCTCCGCATCCGCCGGCAGTGAACTGTTATGTTCGTTGCCGGCGGGCACATGAGCAGAACTACAGGGGTAACAGACATATTAGCAGCTGCCATGGGGCCCAGGCCCCCTAAGAGCCCGGGCCCCATGGCAGATACTACGTCTGCTACCCTGGTAGTTACGCCCCTGCTGTCTATCTATCTATCTATCTATCTATCTATCTATCTCATATCTATCTGTCGCATATCTATCTATCTCAAATCTATCTATCTATCTATCTCATATCTGTCTTTCTATCTATCTATCTCTTTCTCTCTCTACTATCTAATCTATCTACTATCTTCATCTATCTATCTGTCGCATATCTATCTATCTATCTACTATCTATCATCCCTATCTATCATCTCAAATCTATCTATCTATCTCATATCTATCTATCTATCTATCTATCTATCTATCCCATTTCTATCTCATATCTATCTATCTATCTATCTATCTATCTATCTATCCATCTATCAATCTGTGTCATATCTGTCTGTCTTTCTCATACCTATCTATCCTTGTGTTGTGGGAGTCTCGTATCCAAGGCATGTGAAATAAGAACAGTCGGGGAGGGAGCAAATAACGTTACATTTTCTGCACTGCATCCCGCTATTTGCTTTGCAGTATTGGAGGGGACAGTATTGTCTGTTGGCTGATTCAGTTTTAATGTCAGGGCTGAAGTGAAGTCCCAGTTCAGCCCTGAAAGCCCTCAGTGTTGGAATCGAGACATAGTGGAGCCACATCTCCTCTCTTGTGTGTGCAGTGTATGGGAGACATCATAGCAGCTAGTCTCCTATAGAGATATATGGAGCAGGATCTCCTCCTCTGTGTGCAGTGTATGGGAGACATCATAGCAGCTCGTCTCCTAAAGAGATATAGGGGGCAGGATATCCTCCCCTAATTGTTTCAGTGTATGGGGGGACATCATAGCAGCTAGTCTCCTATAGAGATATAGGGGGCAGGATCTCCTCTCCTGTGTGTGCAGTGTAGGGGGGACATCAAAGCAGCTAGTCTCCTACAGAAATATAGAGGGCAGGATGTCATCTCCTGTGTGCGCAGTGTATGGGAGACATCATAGCAGCTCGTCTCCAATAGAGATATAGGGGCAGGATCTCCTCCTCTCTGTGTGCAGTGTATGGGTTAGATCATAGCAGCTAGTCTCCTATAGAGATATAGTGGGGCAGGATCTCCTCGTCTGTGTGCAGTGTATGGGAGACATCATAGCAGCTAGTCTCATATAGAGATATAGGGGGCAGGATCTCCTCTGTTTTTGCAGTGTATGGGAGATATAGCAGCTAGTGTCCTATAGAGATATAGGGAGCAGGCCAGGATCTCCTCCTATGTGTTTTCAGTGTATTGGAGACATCATAGCAGTTAGGCTTCTATAGAGATATAGGGGGTAGGATCTCCTCTGTGTGTGCAGTGTATGGGAGACATCATAGCAGCTAATCTCCTATAGAGATATAGGGGGCAGGATCTCCTCTCTGTGTGCAGTGTATGGGGGATATCATAGCAGCTAGTCTCTTCCCACTAGTTTGGGGACAATTAAAAATTCAGAGGGTAAGATTGGTGAATAATGCCATATACAAGTTATATAATGGCCAGAAATAGCAGTTTTTCTTATGTACCCACACTTTATTTACTGAAATGTGAGGCTTTGGGTTGGTCAACCACTTCCACTGCTTCACACTGATGCCCAATTCTATCAAAGACACATGGAGGGCAGCTCCGTGCTCTGGGTAATAGAGATTAGTCTTGAGTTGGAAACTATCTTCATACATTTTAATATAAAAGGTGCATGGAAGGCAGGCATGTGAAATGCAGTCATTCTGGAGCCTCTTCTCCTATAACTCTATGTTGTGTTGTTCCTCTGTAATTCCTACTGGAAATCTATTACTGAATCTGACATCTGGGTGTTATCAATTGGGGGAGAGGGTGTCCCTGCACAGCCTGACATTGTCCAATAAGGGCTGCAGTCAGTGTGTGACAGGACAAACCGATTTAAATACTGGAATGGTAACACCCCTTTGACAGATTCAGTGATACATTTCCAGGAGGAATAACAGAGGAACAGCACAACCCAGAGATATAAGAGAAGAGGCTCCAGGATTGTTACTTCACAGGGAACACAAGGATTTACTTAACCAGACCTGTCAGGAGAGGTCACAGGGGCTCTTTACAGTTCTAGGTCTCACACATAGTGACGGATGTGCCTCAATCAGACTTGGTCTGGCCCAAAAGGGAAGATGAGAAACCCCTGATGGGGCCATGAGAATAGTGAACCTAGGGCTACTTTTCAGGGAGAAAGGCAGAGAAAGAGACATAGGCAGTATATACAGTCATGTAAAAGAGCTATAGGGTGGGTCCCATGAATGTACTCCACTATTGGGCCACAAGAATCAGCTCCATTGGTGGGGCCCAAAATCAATTCCATTGGTGGCCCCAAGAAACAACTCCAACCTAACTGGTGCCCCCAAGAATCAATTCCACTGGTGGCTCCGAGAATCATCTCCACTGGTGGCACCAAGAATCAATTCCACTGGTGGCCCCGAGAATCATCTCCACTGGCGGGCCCCAAAATCAACTCTACTGGTGGCTCCAAGAATCAACTTCATTGGTGAACACCAAGAATCCTCTCCACTGGTGGCCCAAAAATCAGCTCTACTGGTGGGCCCCAAGAATCAACTCCACTGGTGGGTCCCAAGAATCAACTCCACTGGTGGACCCCAAGAATCAACTTCATTGGTGGCCCCAAGAATCAACTCCACTGGTGGCCCCAAAGAATCATCTCCACTGGGGGCCCCAAGAATCAACTTCATTGGTGGCTCCAAGAATCAACTCCATTGATGGGCCTAAAAATCAACCCCAGGCTGTGGCAGCTTCTACAGCTTCAGGCTCCCACTTTCTGTTCAGGCTGTGGCAGGTTCTACAGTTTAAGGCTCCCACTTCCTCTTTAGGCTGTGGGTGGTTCAACAGCAATAAATGACATTTTAGCTCTGCTTTTTCTTGTTGAGCCTATTAGAGGGACATTGGGGATAGAAGAGTTTTAACAGCAGGACAGAAGGCTACAGAGTTGTAAAGGGTTAGATTTTGTCAGTCAGAAACATAGACAAGCTCCTATACTGCTGATAAGACACAGCAGGGAGTGGCATCACCATATCAGCCACTGCTAGAGCAGATAGAGATGATCGGTAACCTACGGAGGTTTATGAACACAAGCAGGAGATAAGAACTGCTTTAAATCTGAAAAGAATCAAAATCAGAAAAGCAATGTATTTGGTAATAGTAGTTAATTACCAGAGCCAATCAATGTGGTGAGAGTTCCCCTTTAAGTGCCTAAAGTGTTTTCAATTTTTTTCCACATCTTGAGATGCATGAACTTGAAATTGAGTCACAAAGCGACTCCTTGAAGCCAACTGGCACCAGACTCCTCGTTCTAGGAGGGGCACAATGTAGAATTCATGATGCCAGATACAAGGGTTGGTGTTTTGTTTCAGTTGGTGACATATTAATTTCATTTTTTCTTAACCATCTTGTATAGGGCGGAGTACAAGGGACAGTGGCACCAGAATGACTGCAACCCGCTGAGAACTTCATGTTCTTTTCAGAATATTATGCATTCGATAGTGTAAACCGTCCCAAGCCTTGTTCTAGGTAAACCATGAAGTGAGAAGGGATGGAGGAATTTAACATGAAAGTGCCCCCTTTTACCTTCAGGTCAGTTCTAGGTCCCGTATTCTGTGCTGATTATATCTGAAATAAGTCTTTTATGTCGCTCAGAGGCAATCTTTCTCCATAATCCTAGAGATAATTGGTTAAATTCTGAAGGCCAGCAGCCACCACTAGGGGGAGCTTACTGTATACAGATTTAGTATTGAAGTGAATGCATTAACTGTATGCAATAAACGCCTCCAGATGTCTGTACTGTTGAGTGGCGGGGGGGAGAGAGGGGCAAAGGCATAACTGATCCTTCTAAACTACAATATAAAATCAGGGTCCCCATCTGCTGTATGCCATTGAAACTGTATCACCAAGAAGGACGATCCATAAGGTTCTGCAGATCGAGGAAGTGGTCGGTGTCACTGAAATCTGCAAGACCAAATGTTATGTGTTACCATAACCACAGCGTCTGGGACTTGTCTCCTACCGAGCTGAGACATCATTGGTCGGCGACTGCACAGGAGCGGCCAGCAGCATGGAAAAAGTAATCTATTGTCATGTACATCAGTGCTGCCAACAGTTAGCAATAGTGGGAGCTCAGCTTGAGCATAATACAGGATGTAAAATCAGGATCAGTACAGGATAAGTAAATGTATGTACACAGTGACTCACCAGCAGAATAGTGAGAGCGCTCTGGAGCATGAATACAGGAGGTAACTCAGGTTAAAGTACAGGATAAGTAATGTAATGTACACAGTGACTGAACCAGCAGAATAGTGAGCGCCTGTTCTGGAGGTTAATACAGGATGTTAACTCAGGATACAGTACAGGATAAGTAATGTATGTACACAGTGACTGCTCCAGCAGAATAGTGGTGCAGCTCTGGAGTATAATACAGGATATAACTCAGGGTCAGATACAGGATAAGTATTGTATGTAACAGTGACTGGCACCAGCAGAATAGTGAGAGCAGCTTGGAGGATTTACAGGATGTAACTCAGGATCAGTACAGGATAAAGTAATGTATGTTACAGTGGACTGCACCAGCAGAATGTGAGTGCAGCGTCTGGAGTATAATTAGGATGTAACTCAGGATCAGTACAGGGATAAGTAATGTATGTAAAGTGATGCACCAGCAGAATAGGGAGTGCAGCTCTGGAGGATAATACAGGATGTAACTCAGGTTCCAGACAGGATACAGTAATGTTGTACATTGACTGACAGAAGAATAGTCGAGTGCAGCTCTGGAGGATATTACAGGATGTAACTCAGGATCAGTACAGGATAAGTAATGTATGTCAGTGACTGCACCAGCAGAATAGTGAGTGACAGCTCTGGAGATATAATAAACAGGATGTAAACTCAGGATCGTACAGGATAAGTAATGTTTTGTACTGTGACTGACACCTGCGAATAGTGAGTGCAGCTCTGGAGGATAATACAGGATGTAACTCAGGAATCAGTACAGGAAAAGTATTGTATGTGCAGTGACTGCACCAGCAAGAATAGTGAGCGCCAGCTCTGGAGTATAATACAGGATGTAACTCAGGATCAGTACAGGTTAAGTAATGTATTGTACAGTGACTGCACCAGCAGATGTGATGTGCAGCTTGGAGTATAATACAGAATTTGTAACTCAGGACAGTACAGATAAGTAATCTTGTTCAGTGACTGCACAGCAGGAATAGTGAGTTGCAGCTCTGGGAGGAGGAGGATACAGGATGTAACTCAGGATAGTACAGGATAAAGTAATCTATGTACAGTGACTGCACCAGCAGAAATAGTGAGTGCAGCTCTGGAGGAATAATAAGGATGTAACTCAGGATCAGTACTGGATAAGTTAATTTATGTTACAACAGTGACTGCACCAGCAGAATGTGAGTGCCGCTCTGGAGTATAATACAGAAGTGTAAATCAGGATCTGTTCAGGATAAGTAATCTATGTACAGTGACTGCACCAGCAGAATAGTGAGTGCAGCTCTGGAGGAGGATACAGGATGTAACTCGGTTCAGTTCAGGATAAGTAAAATCTATGTACAGTGCTGAACAAGCTGGGAATAGTGAAGGCTGATCTGGAGGATAATACAGGGATGTAACTCAGGATCAGTACAGGATAAGGTAATGATGTACAGTGACTGCACCAGGCAGATAGTAGTGCTGCTCTGGAGGATAATACAGGATGTAACTCATATTCAGTACAGGATAAGTAATGTATGTACAGTGACTGCACCAGCAGAATTGTGAGTGGAATGCTTGGAGGATAATTACAGGATGTAACTCAGGATCAGTTAACAGGTTAAGTATGGTATGTACAGTGACTGCACCAGCAGAATAGTGAGCGCAGCTCTGGAGGATAATACAGGATGTATTTAAGACAGTGTTCACAGATGGGCATACCCGCTTAGTCATGAAAAACATGCTTTCAGTCCAATGTTTCCATGTTTTTGCCTGATAATATCTGTGAGAGGTGCGAGGATTCATCTCTCTCTATCTGGAGCCAATGTTTTTGTTTTTCTGTGAGGTTTTAATGGAACGTTTGGCTCCTCGTAACCACAAGTGTTTTTATCCAGATGTTAATCGCTGACATTTTATAATGTAAATATAAATTTAATGGCTCTTTAATGTACTATTCACTTGCAGGAGTAAAACTTCCACATCTCTGTCCACATAAAATATTTGGCTCCTTCTGTGAAAGATTTACCGACATCTCCAGCGCCAATGACAGAGGGAGTAAAACTGTGAATGAGTCAATTCCAGCCTTAATATTTATTGCTGATAGTCATGGAGCGGCGCGCTTCGCACTTTATACGAGACACCGTCCCATTGGCTTGTAACTTGTCTTTTGTGGGGAGAAATTTCCCTCTTTTTGGAGATTTTTGGGACTTGCTATGTATATTGATATCTGCAGACTTTTTTTTTTTCTTTCTACAAAATTTCCCTTTTTTCCCAGATAAATTTCTTAAACTAAATACCAAAACAGAGCCGCCTCCAGGGAGCGCACCAGAAGAATTGCAGGTTCCACCCTTAATAGGTTTATAAGAAACAGATTATTTCTCCAGGACATTTAGTCCTGTCAAAAAAGAATCAAACTGACTGTTTTCAGCTGTTCGAGCGCCGGGATCCCCTGACTGACACCTCTTCTCTTGGGTCCGGGGTAACTGTTTAGCAAACCATGTGCTGTTTTGGTTTCTGCAGGGTCCATTGGATCTCCAGTCGGCAACATTCTAGAGAATTAGGAAGAACAATGATAGAAGAGATCTTTGTTTACAATGTTGCCAGGTGATACTTTTTTTTTGCTACTTTCTAGAAACATTTGTTTGAAGGATTTGCCTGTCAAACATAGGCCCAGGTTTCTTAACTTATTTCAGGTCCATTGTGTGGTCCCAGACCTCTAACTGGTGTTACTCGAATGCATACTTTGACAAAATTCTATTAAAGGGGTCGTCTCACTACAGGGATCGCTGCTTTTTATGTTCAAGATCTTTGCAAAAACAAGTCACTTTGCAATATGTGTCCAGTAACAGTGTCCTTCCTATTCCTAGATATCCCCTCCTGTATGGGCTGCATCAGCTCCTCAGGTCGCTTATAGCTACAGGACCTGTTCAATCTCTCTGATAGGCTGCCAGGCTGGGTTGTTATAGCTACAGGACCTGTTTGATCTCTACTGATATGGCTGCCAGAACTGGTGGTTATAGCTTCAGACCTTTTTTTGATCTCTCTGATAGGCCGATAGCAGTGGTCAGCTATAGCATACAGATCTGTTTGATCTTCCCTCGATAGGCTTGACCAGTGCTGTTGCTGTTAGCTACAAGACCTGTTATTGATATCTCCTGATAGGCAGCCAGCACTGGTTGCTGTAGCTACAGACCTGTTTGATCTATCCTGATAGGCAGCCAGCACTGGTTGCTATAGCTACAGACTTGTCCGATCTCTCCAGATATCCTGCCAGTGCTGGTAGCTATAGCTACAGACCTGTTCAATCTCTCCAGATAGGCTGCCAGCGCTGGTTGGTATAGCTACAGACCTGTTAAATCTCTCAATAGGCGGCCTGTGCGGTCGCTAGCTAGACTACAGACATGTTTGATCTCTCCTGATAGGCTGCCAGCACTGGTTGTTATAGACTACAGAACTTTTTGATCTCTCTGATAGGCCGCTAGCAGGAGGTCGTATAGCTACAGATCTGTTTGATCTATCCTGATAGGCTGCATAGTGATGGTTGATGTTGCTACAGTCCTGTTTGAATCTCTCCTGATAGGCAGCCAGCAACTGGTTGCTTATAGCTAAAGATTGTCCGATCTCTCCAGATATCCTGCCAGTGCTGGTCGATATTGCTTCAGACCTGTTCAATCTATCCTGATAGTCTGCCAGAGCTGGTCTACTATAAACTACAGGACCTGTTCTATCTCTCCTGATAGGCTGCACAGTGCTGTCGTTATAGCTACAGTACTTGTTCGATCTCTCCTGATAGGCTGCACAGTGCTGGTAGCTATAGCTACAGCCCTGTTCGATCTCTCATGATAGGCTTGCCAGTGCTGGTTGCTATAGATACAAGACCTGTTCGAATCTATCTGATAGGATTGCCAGTGCTGGTTGATATAGCTACAGACCTGTTCGATCTCTCCTGATAGGCTGCCAGTGCTGGTCGCTATAGCTACAGACCAGGTGTCCTCAGCAGCTCATCATTGCCGGCCATTAGTAACCAGTATGTGCCTCTGAATTAAAAAATGAAACTGAGAAAACAGGGCTGAGTTTTGATGAATTGATGTTGTGAGACAACCCCTTTAACCCATAGGCCTGAAAAAGCCTTAATGACCGGCTAAATTTTGTAGATTTTGCCTCCCTGCGTTTCAACAGTCATAACTTTATTTTATTTTTTCAGTGATGCAGTTGTAAGAGGACTTTTTCCATCGGGGAGAAGTTGTATTTTTGGGGGCATAGTTTGAGTAGAAACATAATTTACTATGTAATTTTTTTTATTTTTTTTTTATTTTGCACTGTTAACATAAAAAAGTGTTTTTCTGCATTTGTTCTGTTTTATTATTTTTTTACACCATTCACATTTTACACTAAATAACCTGTTAGATTAATTCTGTGGGTTATTACCTAATGCGTAATCTGTAAATTGTGTTTTGATGTCATATTGAAGCCAATAATTTTTAGATTTAAATATTTATTTTTATTTTATATTTTTCTACACTTTTTATGTTTTTAACTTTTTTTTATCTTATTAATAACTAATTTTATACTTCTTTATGCTATTTTATTACACTCCTGTATACTCCTGTCTGCTAATACATTATACTCCTGTATGCTAATACATTACACTCTGGGTCAGTAGGACACAGGCCGCTGTTAGGATAACACACAGTGTGTCCTGATAGCAGGCTTACTATACAGACAGCTCTGGAGCCTACTCTAGTTTTCTAGTGCTGACTTTTTAGATTTTCCCCAGACTCCATTGCACACTGGGAATTTCAATGCCCCAAAGAAGCCCGGGAATCCCCTTTGATCATGCCGCGGTCATCGTCCGGCCAATCAAAAGGTTAGATGGTGGGGATCAGAGGCTTTTTCCTGTCTCCGCCGTGCAAAGATACTGCTTTAGGGATGGAGCTGTTGACCACAACTTCATTCCTAGTGCAGCTGCAAAGCTGAGACCTGCAAATCTCCTTTCAGCACCAGAGTCTGGTCTAAAGACATTGGGCAGTTGTTAAGGGGTTAAAGAAAGAAACAAATTCACAATGGTTACTAACATAACTTGAAACTGTCAAAAGTAAAACTAAATATAAATTTACTGAAAATCAAATAATGAAAACCAGACATTGCATTTGAATTGTGATTTTAAAAAAAAAATACTGAAACTGGTTTGGACAAAAATGGTGGTACTCCTAGAAAAGATTAAAATAATTTTATCATAGAGACATGCAAAACTATGGTGTTGTTTAATTATTATTACAGGTGTCTTTAAATTTGTAATCTGTCTGCCCATTTAAAGCATGAAAAGTAGTCACTGTGCTGTTTGGTATCATAGTGTGTACTGCACTGAACAGGGACTAATAGAAGCTGAAAGAGAGATTTGTCACAGGAGAAAGAAAATGATAGACAAAGATGTTAAAGGTAAGGCTATAACGACCATATCCAAAAAATGCTGGTGTTCCTGTTACTACAGTTGCACATATTATTCAAAAGTTTAATGTCTATGGGACTGTAGCCAACTTCACTGGATGTGGCTGCAAGAGGATAATTGATGACAAATTATAGAGATAGAGAGCTAGATAATACAAATGGTAACCAAGGATCCAATAACAACTTACAAAGAGATTACAGGTGAACTCCTGTTACAAGTCACACTGTAGTCAACATGTGGAGCCGCGGGCGCACTTGTACCCTCTCTGCCTGTACGCTGCCGGGGACAAGTTGCACCATGGTCTGCATGGATACTGATCCTAAAGCTTTACCTCAAAAATGTCCTTGTGCTACATCTGACCCTAGTACAAAAAAGCTAAGATCCAGAGACTCCCTGGGCAAGACCCAATAGAAACTAGACCAACAATAAACTGATAGTCTCAAGGACTACAAACTCTAGAACTTGGCCGAAAGAGAACTTGAACAATAAACAGCAATATAGTAAAACTTGACACAATTGTACTATACAATAGTACAAGAGATAATAATTTGACATATAAGAATTAGAATGACATTGCTCTATACTTTGCAACTAGATTGCCAGATTCAGGTAAACTTTATGGAGACTAGAGGTAGCTGATGAGCTCTAGGTGTGCAACCACATCCGCTGACATGCAAAGATCCTGATCTGTTACCGTGCAACCACACAAACACACACAACAGAAGACGGACATAATATAGAAACTCCTGCTGACCTAACAAGCAGGAGAGGAAGAAATGACAGAAGAGCTTGTGGCTTTCATAACAAATGATGAGATTGGACTAGAAAATGATTTCAGCCGGATATAAAGATTTTATTACCACCCACACTTGCTGAGGGTAATCCATTAGATTTCTACCAAGTGCAGAAACTATGGTTTGGCCAAGGCAGGAAGTAGCCACATTAGGCAGCATCCACACCTGTCAGGCTTGTTTCACATTTGTTGCAGAGCTGAGAATAGATTAAAAAAGATCCATTTGACAACAGACATCAACAATGCCCCACAGACTCTATTAATTACAATGGGTCCGTTGGGTTTCCGCCATGATGTTCATTTCTAGATGGAAAGAATAGTGCAGGGAGCTATTTTACCACCATTCCCAATGGAACATACAATGAAGGTTCCGAACAGAACTTCTGATGCAGATCTTAAAAAAAATCTTATCTCTTTGTAGATAAATCACAGAGAAAAATTATGGCGAAAATCTATTTAATGTAAAATCGACTCAAAAATTAGGTAACACTGTCTCTTTTTGGAAAAAAACAAGATTTAGTATCCAAAGAAGAAAAGCCTTCTTCACCATCAGAACTGTGACTCTGTGGATTTGCCGCCACAGGCGCTGGCCCCCTGCAGGAACAGATCAGGCTTTAGATACCTACCGTAAATACTACTTCATAACATTAAAGGGGTTGTCGCACTACAAAGATTAACTTTCAACATGTAGGGAACAGTAAATGAAGACGTTTTCCAAATATATTGCTTTGTTAATTGTTTTTGGTTGTTGAGGACCTACAAATGAGTATCACCTTCTGAGGGCTTTCTGGTTTCTCTAGTTACTGACCTGCTCTGCCTGCTGTTTGTCTTATGTGAGAGCAGGGAGTGATGTCATCACACAAGGTTCAGCACAGAACTGTGGGCAGCCTGAGAGCTTGTGTGTTATCTGATCTTTCAGACAAAAGACACTAATTACTACTGTTTACTTTAGCTCAGAAGCTTCTCTAGACCTCAAAGCAAGAGCTTTATCTAATTAACAGAAGTCTGAATACATGGAGCTCATATGCTAATTACAGACAGCTTGACCAGGAAGTGACAGGATGCATTAATGATAGAATGCTCCTGACTCTATGAAACAGTGAGAGGAGACAACCACTTTAAAACTTATGGCGCTATATAAAACATCTGGATCCAGTCTGATGACAATTTTAGGGAAAGGAGTGAAACATTCTTTTAAGGTAGATTGGTTCTTGCCTTATGGGTTCCAAGTCTTCATCAGGAGGGGGAAACAAAGCTTTAAAATTCCTTCTCCTCCTCCCTTCATCCACATTTTCCCCCATCCTTGGTTGAATTGATGTAACTCAAAAGAATACAAGTATCAACTAGTTGCTGTTGACCCTTTCACCCATTTTGCAATGCCCGTCTCCACCAATAATTCCCCTTTCATTTTGGATTTTTGAAATGGAGTGAGAGAGGTTGGAATGAGTCCTAGAGTTAGAAACCACAAGGGGAAGGTAGACCACAGAATAATTTGCCAAGGAGTCATATACCAGCAAAGAGCTTGGAGGAGCAAAAGGAAGCAGCCATTGTACCAGCTACTGTTTTGATCCGATTACAGACAATATTTCATAGCTATGAAATTGCCTTGGGTCTGGTTCACATCTGAGGTAGGGTGAGGAGACTCCATGTAGATTCCATCAAGAAAAGGACTTGCCGGGTCTGTTTCATGATGAAGGTCTATAATGGTAAAATTAGTGCTGTATATATAAAAATATTATATATATTATATATAATATATATATAATATATATATAATATATAAATATATATATATATATATATAATATATTTTCATAAATTATATATATAAAAATATATATATTACACATATTTATATTATATATATTTTATCACATATATATATATATATATATACACATATATATTATATATATAAAACACTATATATATAAATATATATACACATATATATATATATTTTTATATATGATATTCACATATATAATAAATACACACAAATATATATATAATAAATATACACACACACATATATATATATATCAGGAAAACCATTTATGCAGCGCAAATTTTTAAAATTATGACCTCAAACCGGGTGGGCCCCATTTATAGTCAATAGGATCCATTGTGCACCATTGGTGTTCATCATGAAACACCAAGTATGATATTTTTATTTTTCTGTTCCTAGGACAAAACAATAAAATGGAAAAAAAATGCAGTTGTGAACCAGGGCTTATTTGTTCCAGTTAACCCCTTTCCCCAAGGCGTACTCATTTGTCTGGTGTAGTAAGGTTCTAGTAGCGGGGGTAAATCTAAACCCCGCTACATGGGTCTGGTGTAGTGCAATTGCTGGGAGCCGGCTCCATTGCCTTCTGTGTGACCCTTTAGATGCCGCGGTGATCACGTGTGTGCCGTCTAAATGAGTGAAAAATGGTGTCGCGTGTTTAAAGATGGCGGGTAACATGGCGGCTGGAAGCACTGTAAAAAAAAAAATAAATAAAAAGTTACACATAATTGGTATCGCCGCGTTTGTAACAGTATGATCTATTAAGATGTGACATCACTTATCCCGAATGCTAAACACCGTAGAAGAAAAAAATTAAATTTTTGGGTCATTTCACGTCTCTTAAAAATTTGCAAAAAAAAGTGATCAAAAAGTCGCATCTGTCCCAAGATGGCACTAAAGTAAAGTACACTTCAGCCCGCAACAAAATCCCCCCCCCCCCCCGGGCCTCAGTAAGCACAAAAAAAATTTTTGGGGCGAGAAAATGGCGCTGTGATGCAAATTTAAGAAATAGAAAATATTTGGATTGATTTTTTTTTACAGGATGAAAACATAATGAAAACCCTACATATTTGGTATCCACAGAATCGTATTGACCTGCAGAAAACAGATAACACACCACTTATACTGAAGAGTGAACGGTGTAAAAACAAAACCCAAGCAAACATGGTTGCCCCCACATCTTGGGCACATTACAAAGCGGCGCCTGCTCATACATAAAGAGAACAGGACTGCGACAGTTTTTTAGGCTGAAAGGACACCAGAATACTGGGAAAGCCCCTTATATGTATGTCGCCTTATGTGCATTATTTATCTGAGCCCTGTATGCATCATTTATCTGAACCCTGTATACATTATTTATCTGGACCCTGTATACATAATTTATCTGGGCCCTGTGTGCATCATTTATCTGGGCCCTGTGTGCATTATTTATCTGGGCCCTGTGTGCATCATTTATCTGTGCACTGTATGCATCATTTCTCTGGGCCTGGTGTGCATAATTTATCTGGGCCCTGTGTGCATCATTTCTCTGGGCCATGTGTGCATCATTTATCTGGGCCCTGTGTGCATCATTTATCTGGGCCCTGTGTGCATAATTTATCTGTGGACTGTATGCATCATTTCTCTGGGCCTGGTATGCATCATTTATCTGGGCCCTGTGTGCATCATTTATCTGGGCCCTGTGTGCATCATTTATCTGGGCTCTGTGTGCATCATTTATCTGGGCCCTGTGTGCATCATTTATCTGGGCCCTGTGTGCTTCATTTATCTGGGCTCTGTGTGCATCATTTATCTGGGCCCTGTGTACATCACTTATCTGGGCCCTGTGTGCATCATTTATCTGAGCCCTGTATGCATCATTTATCTGAACATTATCTGGACCCTGTATACATAATTTATCTGGGCCCTGTTTGCATCATTTATCTGGGCCCTGTGTGCATAATTTATCTGTGCACTGTATGCATCATTTATCTAGGCCCTGTGTGCATCATTTATCTGGGCCCTGTGTGCATAAATTATCTGGGCCATGTGTGCATCATTTATCTGCTGGTGCTAATTATCTGTCACGTACATCTTTATCTAGGCCCTGTGTGCATCATTTATCTGGGCTCTGTGTGCATCATTTATCTAGGCCCTGTGTGCATCATTTATCTGGGCTCTGTGTGCATCATTTATCTGGGCCCTGTGTACATTATTTATCTTGGCCCTGTATACATAATTTATCTGGGCCCTTTGTGCATCATATCTGGTCCCTGTGTGTGTAATTTTTATCTGGGCCCTGTGTGCATCATTTATCTGGGCCCTGTGTGCATCGTTTATCTGGGGCCTGTGTACATTATTTATCTTGGCCCTGTATACATAATTTATCTGGGCCCTCTGTACATTATTTATCTTGGCCCTGTATACATAATTTATCTGGGTTCTGCATATATCCTTTATCTGGCCCCTGTAAACATAATTTATCTGGGCGCTGTATACATAATTTATCTGGGTTCTGCATATATCCTTTATCTGGGCCCTGTAAACATAATTTATCCAAGCCCTGTTTACATCAGTTATCTGAGCATTCAATGTATCATTTATCTGGGTCATGTATGCATGATTTATTTGTATACATCATTTATCTGGGCCCTGTATACATCATTTATCTGAGCCCTCTATACATAATTTATCTAAGCCCTGTATAAATCATTTCTCTGAGCTCTGTATACATCACTTATTTGAACATTGTATACATAATTTGTCATAATTTATCTGGGCACTGTGAACACTGTTTATCTGGGCCCTTTATTCATAATATATCTGGGCACTATATACATCATTTATCTGAGCCCTGTATACATCATTTATCTGAGCACTATATACATCATTTATCTGGACCCTGTGTACATAATTTATGTGGGAACTGCATACATTATTTACTTGGGCATTATGTATATTATTTATCTGGGTACTGTGTACATCATTTATCTGTGCACTGTATACATCATTCACTGATCCTGGTATGCATCTTTTTTTTGGGTATACATTATTTATCTGGGCACTTTACAATTATTTATCTGAGTCCTATATACATAATTTATCTGTGCACTGTATACATCATTTATCTGAGGCCTATATACATCATTTATCGGGGCCATATATACATAATTTATCTGAGCCCTGTATACATCATTTATCTGGGTACGGTGTAATTTATTTATCTGGGCCATGTATAGATGATTTATCTGAGTCCTGTATACATAATGTATCCAAGCCCTGTATATATCATGTATCTGGGCCCTGTATACATTATGTATCTGGGCACTGTGTACATTATTTATCTGGGCAAAGAATACCTCATTTATCTTGGCTCTGTAACTTTTTATCTGCACCCCGATTCAACA
>JAODAL010040278.1:0-37058 GCA_025379985.1 Phyllomedusa bahiana
CAAACTATATATGTAATAATTATCTGTATATAGAACTCTATACAACTTATGACAGGCTTTGGTTCCCTTCGACCGGGTCGCTTATCTATGATATCTCATTTCTTTTTCCATCAGGAGCCCAGCTCCTGACCCACACTGAAATATGATACTAAAAGGAATATACACTATCCAGTCAGGTATACTTTACACAGCAACAATCAGAGGCATTAATTGGTAGCGTTTAAAGGTATACGCATATAATACGCACACTTGTACCGTAGCACACGCTAGAGGCACACCTGAACGCTTATACAGGTCTCCTAAGGAGGCGACAACCCAAAAGACTCTCACAAAGAATGTCCGAAAAACAGATGCCCACAGACAAAAGGTCTGCTAACTTAACCTATTTCTGGGGGGTTGATCAGGCCCCAAGTAAATTCGGGCACCCCCAGGACTGTGCAGTCGATGGTAAGATGTCCCCCCTCTGGATAGTCTTGGGATTTTGGGAGGTCACGGCACCACTGTCAAGATGATTAAATCAGGTGTGGAATCTATCTTTGTTCCACTCCTTATCCAATTAAATGCTTCCTCCGAATTATATTATTATTATTGCTGCCAGCAGCCAGAGCTCGAGAAAACACGACCGACACCTTCCTTTCGGACATGTAATCTGAAGTTTAATCACATTAAATTACATTCCAATAGCACTTTTTTACTCACATGACTATTTTATAACTACATGATTGGTTAATTGGTGGTCGCTAAGAGACAAGTTATAATTTGCATGTACGTATGAAGCATTAGCTGATATGACACAATCCCAAACGCTCTGTATTATCTGGGGGAAGGAGGAAGGCCTTGACTTTCTTGCTTCTAACAGGCAATGCCTCTGTCTCAAGGAAAGCTGTGTGAGAGAATCTGATAGTTCGTAAAGTTTATGGCATAAAAGCACTTTAACAAACTATTGATGAGCTTACCAAAATATAATATAAACAGACTTCGATTTTTTTTTCCTTAAATTTCCAACTTGACACCACCATACACTGCACAAATAGTGATAAATATCAGTGTAAACAGGGTCTGCAGACCATATATTACCACCATACAGTGACCATATATTGATAGATACCAGTGTACATGGTCCAACATGCAGTTAATCCGGGACTCAAGCTGATGTTTTTCCTTGATGAGTCATTCATTTTTTTCCCCTTTTTAAATTTTTGGGCGACTCTAATTACCCTCTTTCCCCCTTTTCCCCCTATTTTTCCCCTTTAAACCCCCCCCTTTTTTTCCCCCCTTTTAAATTTTCCCCCTTTTTTCACACAGTAATTGTACCCCAAATAGTGAAAGGGAACCCCAGCCAATTTGGTCCCTATTTGTGCCATCAGTAGTTATGTATACAACCCGTATAGTAGACAGATCCCCAAATAAATCCCCTCCCATTAGATAGGTAGATAGACAGATAGGTAAGCCCCAATTTGGGCCTAAAAATTAGGGTTCAAATGTAGGCTACTCAGTAGGTAGGTAAGGATGTAGGCCTCCTGCGGTAGGTAGGTACATAGGTACCCTCAGAATGGAAGTATTTAGGCCCCCTTAGTAAGTATACAGATCCGCTCATTAGGTGATGACGTATAAAGTCCCGCAGTAGGTAGCACCTCAGTGGGTAGTTAGGCCCCTTCATTAGGGAAAAAAAGTTTTAAGGGGGGGGGTTTTTCCCCACAGTAGGTAGGGAGGTATGTAGTTCCACATCAGATATCTATGTAGAACTCCTTAGGGAAAAAAAAGGTAAGTAGGGATTAAATGGGGGCTCCTCGTAGGGAGGTATGTAGGGTCCCCGCGGTAGGTTAAAAAAAGGCAACTATTCAGCATATTCTTAATTATGCACATTCTTGTCATGTTACTGCATATTACTGTTTTGCTCGTGGGGACGGAACAATCTTTTTCTTCTTGTGTACTACAAATAACAAACTGTTCTCACATTCCCTTATAGCTCAGTGTGCTATTAGGTTGAATCCCAATAAAAAAGTCAATAGTTCGAATTAAGGAGCAGCTATGAAGAGGATTTCCCAAGAAAAGAGAAAACCCGCTCACCCCCGCTCATCGATAGTGGGGCTTTTAGCCCAAAAAAATTACCAAAATTTAAAAAAAGTGAGGGTAGACAGCTGGAAAAATATGAAATGGGGTTCCCTCAAACCCTTATCCATTTAAAAGCCAAGAGGTGGATGGCAAAATATCACATGATTTTTTAAATTTTGGGGCGACAAAAACCCGGCAAATAAATGCTTTGGGAGATCACAGACGTTTAAAAAAAAAATTTCGTGACGGCATTTTCACAAGTCTAGAATGGTGGCCCAAAAAGGATGAAGACTCAAATTCAATAACGAAAAAGAAACCTGGTTTTTGAGTTTGTTTAAAAAAAATAGCCCCCACAGTCATTTGGTATCAGTTATCACTCCAGACATGCGTAAATTAGCATGCTCTCAAGGGTTTAAACAGTTGTTTAAAAGCCCCAAAAGGGGGATTTTAAAATGGTTTAAAAAAAAAAATTTTTGATTTTTAGGAACAAGGGTAAAAAATTTCTGTTAAATTTTAACAAGAATCTATATAAAAAGCATATCTAAAAATTTTTCAAATCAAAAAATTATTATAATGATCCAGATGGGTCTTCTATAAAATGATGGTTTTTCACGTTCAAAAGCTTTGTGGATGTTTAAATATGGGGAAAAAAAGTCAAAACCCCTAAGCCCTTTTGCTTGTCAGTGTACATAGAGTCACCCAGTAGATAGGTTGGTATATAGAGCTCCCCCAGAAAGCTGTCAGGTACATAGCCCCCCCAATAGGTAAGTAGGTATATAGGAGCCCCCACTCTGTGAAATTGCATGGTGAGACAACAACTTTAAGTTCTGTTTTATGCTATTGAAGTATCTATGTGGATGAATGAGGGCAACTTGGGAAAGTACAGTAGCACATTGTTAAGGTAGGTAGGTAGGTTTGGGGGGTAAAAATATTGTAACTGGTTCTAGTCAATAAAACCGACTGTTTATATCCTGACCCAATCCGGGCGGGAGCATTTAAAGTGGGGGACTAAATTTTAAGCCCGTAGGTTTGTTTAGTTAGGGCCAGAGTCCCGTGTCAGCCATAAGTAACCCATTCCGGGAAAAGTTCCTGGTTGGGACATTTAAAAATCATTGACATCCCGGGGCTGTTTTAAATTTTGAAAAAAACGTTCACCCCTTTTTCTCTAAAATTTTTATCTATGTTTTGGGAAATTTAGGTAATTTCCCTTTAAAAAAGTTGTAAGCTGTTGTGCTACACCACGAGCGCACCCCCGAACTGCACCACAAACAATTGTTACTGTTGTATAAGGTATCAAATAGGTAAAATAACGGCCGGGCCCTTTTTGAGGCCTTGGGTAGGGGAAAATTATTGGGGTTTTTCCGGAGAAAAATCTTTAAAAGGGGGTTTCTCATCTCAAATTTCATAGGAGGGATGAATTAAAAAAATGCTGCTTTGCTTGTCACTTTCCCGGGGCAAGCTGTCTGTAATTACAAATAACTCCTTGTTTTTCCCGACCTTTTCTGTTTTTTCAGTTAAGTTAGCTTAATTACCTTTTTGAGGTCCAGAGAAGCTTTGAGCTAATGTAAAACGTAAAGGGAAATTTGTCTTTTGTCTGAAAGATCAGATAAAACACAAGCTTTTTACCCTGCCTACTGAGACCCGGGGTGATGACTTCACCCCTCTATTTTGATAAAAAACAACTGGGGATAAGGGTACAACACAAATTTTTTTTTTGGAAAAACATCTTCTTTTAGTTTCCCCCCTTTAGGAAAACTATTTTTTTTTTAGTGAGACCCCCCCTTTAAAAGACCATGCTAGAAAGCACAGGGACCTTCCACACTTCGTACATTATTCGGGCTCTTTCCCCAATTTATTATTTCAGCAATCAGAAAAAACAAATTGGGCCGAACTGGTGTTTGTTGCCCCCCTCGTTTGTTATTTTCCCTGTATCTGGGGACCCACCCAGTACCACTTACACACAATATTTATCTTATTTTTTCCTGCATGTACGCACCTAACTTTTATATTGAAACATATTTACAGTACTCACAAAAATTTAAGTACCCCCCCTCACATTTTTGTAAATATTATATCTATTCTGGGACCCGAGATATGACACTTTGATACAATGTAAAGTAGTCAGTAAACAGCTTGTATAACAGTGTAAATTTGTTGTGTTATTCAAAATAAATCAACACAGAGCCATCAATGTCTAAACCACAGGTAACAAAGGTGAGAACACCCCAAGTAAAATGAAAAATTTGTGCCCAAAGTGTCAAAATTTTGTCAAATGCCTTAACTCTTTTGGGCTTGGAATTCACGAATTTAAAGGTTGCAGTTTACGGAATCTTTTTCCCACTCCTCCATGTGCATCACCGGCGGGGGATGTTAGAACTCTGCCTCCCCCCCTTTCCATTGGGGGGGATACCCCAAAAATGCTCAATAAGTTTGGGTCTGGATACATGTTTGACCAGCCCCCGCACTTTTACCCTCTTTTTGTTTAGAAAGGCATGGTCATTTTGGAGGTGTTTTTGGGGTTAAAAAGAAATACTCCCTGTCCCCCCAAAATTTCAAAAAAGCAGGGGGGTTTGCTAGGGCAAAACATCCAGGGCTGGGCCCCCTTTGTGTTTTTCTGGTAGGGCTGGGTTAAAACACACATTTTCAGCCTCATTGTGAATGGGATGTTTTTTTTACGGGAAAAACCTTCTGTTCCTGTCACTAATTTTCCACATCCCACACAGATCCCGTCCATCCCTCACGTCACTGTACAGTAAAAATCCCCAAATGAAAAATTTTACTTTTTCAGAACTTCTCACCTTATATGACAATACCCCTAAACAGTAAACCAAAACATACCCCGATACATGGAGAAAAACTACCAGACAAGTATTGTTACAAAAACCCCCTACAAAACCAAGACCCAAACTATTACTACATAAGGACAAAAAAATCCTCCAACCCCACGTGACTATCAGCTGTACACAGGCCTGAAGACTATACCACCCATACAGGACCTATAGTGGTAGTTACTAGTTGTATGTAACGCTCTGCAACATATAAGGATTACACTGCAGTTACATTTATGCTCACCGGGACATCTTTTCTTATCAGCGCGTTCACCTTCCTTCCTTCTCCCCTCCCTTCACACCTTCAGCTGATTTCTCCCGGGCCAAAACCATCCCTGGGATTTTGGGAAAAATATCTTAGAATCCTCCATTTCCGCAACGCCTTAATTATAGGTATAGCAGTCCCTTCATTTTGGGGTTTTAGGGGCACTGAAGCAGTATATGGGGGCCCCAGGCAGGTATATGGGGCCACAGGGGAGGTATAAAGGGGGCCCCACAGGTATATAGGGGCCACAGGCAGTATATAGGGGGGCACGGGAGTATTGGGGCACTGAGGCAGTATATGGGGCCCAAGCGTATAAAGGGGGCACTGGGCAGTATTACGGGGCCCCAAGAAGGGATATTGGGCACTGAGGAGAATATAGGGGCCTGAGGCAGTATATGGGGGGCCACAGCAACATATGGGGCCACAGGCAGGGGATATGGGGCCCCCGGGAGTAATGGGGGGCGCAGGGTTATAGGGGGACAGGGAGGGGTATGGGGGCCACAGGATAATGGGGGCCAAGGCAGTTTGGGGGGCCCCAAAGCGAAAAAATGGGGGCCACAGGCGGGATATGGGGGGCCCCAAGGGAGTAAAGGGGGCCACAGGAGGGATATGGGGGGGCCCCGGGAGGGATTATAGGGCACAGGCATTATGGGGGCCCAGGCAAATAGGGGGCCACAGGCAGGGTTAAGGGGGCACGGGAGGGATTGGGGGCCACAGGGATAATTTGGGGGGCCCCAAACAGGCTTATAGGGCAAGGCAGGGGTAGGGGGCCACAGCAGTTATGGGGGCCACAGGCAGGCATTTAGGGGGGCCCGGCAGTTTTTGGGGGGCCCCAGGGGGGGATATGGGGCCACAGGCGTAAAATGGGGGCCACAGGGAGGGTAGGGGCCACAGGCAGGCATTAGGGGGACGGCAGGGATAGGGGGCCAAGGCAGGGGTAGTGGGGCCCCAGGGAGTAAGGGGGCCACGGGAGGCATTATGGGGGGACAGGGAGGGATAAGGGGGGCCACAGGCAGGGATAGGGGGCCACACAGTATTGGGGGGCCCCACAGGCATTTTTAAAGGGGGACGGCGGGATAAGGGGCCCAGGCAGGGATTGGGGGGGAAAAAGGCAAATGGGGGGCCCAGCACAATAGGGGGACAGGCAGGGATATGGGGGGCCAGGGGAGGGATAGGGGGGTCACAGGGAGTATATGGGGCCACGGGGAGGGATTAAGGGGCACAGGCAGGATATGGGGGTCACAGGCAATATAGGGGGCCACAGGGGGCATTATAGGGGCACAGGCAGGGTATTGGGGGGGGCCCCAGGCAGGGAAATGGGGGCCCCCAGGGAGTATATGGGGGGAACGGCAGTAAACGCTTTAAAAAAAAAACAAACAACTCACCTTAACTCCCCCGGGGGACGCGCCCGTCCTATTAGGCCCCCGCTCCTCCGGGAGCTCCTCGGGCCACGGGCCCCATGCCGCTGTGCGCCCCAACAGGCACTCGCGATGAATCACAATCGCGCGCCGCCGGTGGGCGCACGGGGCCGCGGGGGGTCCCAGCGGTGAGGACCCGGGGGCCCCGCAGTGTCGGGGCCGAGAGCCCGGTCCCACACTGGGGCTGCGGAGCAGGGGCGCCGCTCTCTGCTCCGCAAACCCGCACCCGCATGTGCGTCCAGCGGACGCACATGCACGAAGGGCCCAGTCGTGCTCCAAACCCCCGGCGCGGCCTGGGGCCCGGGAGCTCGGGGCACAGGGAGTTTTATTCGGGGCCCGACCCCGAATAAAAACCCCCAGCGAAGCCCCTGTTCAAAAAAGGGAGGGGACAAGCTTTGCTTTATATGTCACAGTACTGGGGATTCAGGTTCCCCCATCACTGGGGCCCACACAGTCATCAGAACTCATGCAGCCCAAACCAGACACTTCCACCACAGCTTTATGTAGGTAAGACACACTTGTCTTTGTACTCCCACCTGGTTTCGCTCTAACCTTTGACTCATCTATCCAAATAAATTTATCTTGGGCTCATCAGACCCCAAAACCAAAAATTTTGTTAATCCTTGTCATTAGTCTGCTTGTCTTCAGCAAACTGTTTGTGGGCTTTCTTGTGTATCATCTTTAGAAGAGGCTTCCCTCTGGTTATGCCAGTCATGAAGCCGAATTTGAGACACTGTGCGGCATATGGTCTGAGCACAGACAGACTGACCCTCTACCCCTCTAACCGCTGCAGCAATGCTGGCAGCACTCAAATGTCTTTTTTGAAAAAGCAATCTCTGGATATGATGCTGAGCCTATTACTATAGCAAAGTTTGTTCTGAGTGGAACCTCTCCTGTTAAACCACTGTATGGCCTTTGCCAACACCCTGAAACTGAGCTGCAGCACATGGCCATCTTCTTATATATATAGGGGGAGGGGGGAGGAATGGCAAATTGGGCACAATTTGTCCATTTTCACTAAGGGGTGTACTCACTGTGTTGCCAGTGGTTTGGACATTGATGGCTGTGTGTGGGCACACCAAATTTACACTGTCATACAAGCTGTACACTGACTACTTTACATTGCATTAAAGTGTCATATCTTCAGTGTTGTCCCATGAAAAGATATAATAAAATATTTACAAAAATGTGAGGGGTGTACTCACTTTTGTGAGATACTTTAGGTTTTAATTATTTAAAGGGAATGTGTCATCAAAAATGACTCATTGTTTAATTCAAATTTTTATGTTAAACACATTTTTTAGGAATTTCTGGTTGTTTTTTTTAAATTTGTCATATCACTTTCAATATTTTTTAATAGTTCTTAAGTCTTGCAGTTTTCACTTTGGAAACTAGGCCTTGTTTGCACTGCTTTAACAGCAGTCAGAGAGATGCTTTACAGTAGCTTCATGAACATAGGAGACTTAAGACTGACTCAGTCCCATTGACTTCTGTAGGAGAGTTTGCTAGTCATGCTCTGTTACCTGGGAAAAAGTCACTGTGCAGGGAGGTGAAAGGGTGAACTGTGACTATCTCCTCTTGTGACTGGTGGATCCTGTGTTATCTATTCAGACTGGTGTCTTTTACAGTTTGACCCTCTTTGTGCTGATAATGACCAGACAACTGAGAATCTTCTTCTACAGAACAGCAAGTGTCAGATAATTATTAGGCTTAGTGGCCAAAGTGAAAGCTGAAGGACTTAAGAATTATTAAGAAATACTGAAAGTGATATGGAAAATTAAAAAAAATATAACCAAAAATTCTTAAAATATGTGTTTCACATAAAAACGTAAACAATAAGTCATTTTTGATGACACATTCCCTTTAAAGCAGGATTTCTGAGTTAAAAGCTGAAAAAATCTGTGAAAGTGAAACTGAAAATAGTGCTGACCCCACCAACATACAATGATTGACAGCTCTGTTTACACACGGATAGAGGGACAGCTGTCAATCAGTTTTGTGAGATATTGTATCTATAATAGCAGATTTCAATGAGGATGAGTTTTCTGGCAGCAGAACCTTTGTGATCAGTTCTTATTTTAAGGGGTTAACCAAATCAGGCAACTCTTTTGGGAACTAATTTTTGGACTAGAAATCAGAAGACGTGACTCGTTCTTTTCTTTCACTCTTAGATATAATGTGCCATACATCTTACATAAATAAGCATAATCAGTATAGTATAACATGAAAGCACATAGCGGCTGGTCACCAAATAGTGGTAAGTTTAAGATGCTATAATGACCATGTTTACTTTATAAAGCCAAGCAGATGACTGTTCAAATGTCTAGCATCTGACAAGTAGTGCTGGATTATAAGAATGCCTTTTAGCCACTCAGTTAATTAATAATCTGACCATGAGAGAGTAAATCAAACAACTCCTGCTTTTTGTTTCATACAATTATTGGATGTTTCCCAGGCATACAAGGATAGAGCTCATTACCGCTGCATTTTAATCCTTCTGTTTAACACTTTACTGCGCTTCATCGTTGAAAATCTCCTGCCTGAAACATTCAGAAGCTTCTGCTTTTGCCATCTTTAAATGGAAAAAAAAATATGTTTGGATTAATTAACTTAAAGTAATGTGCAGTCTTCTGTCACTGTTCTTTGTGTTCTAATCTGCTTTAGGAGCTAGACTCATGAAAGAGGAGTAGACTTAATTACTTTTAAAAACAAATCTGAGCCTTCCACTGACATTATTTTTATGTGCACAGTTTCAAGCTGGCGCGACTTAGTTTGTCATCCATGTGGCTTGACTGGAGACCTTAGTTGTGTAAAATTGTTAATTAGCATATTGGATAAACAAAAAAGTTTCATACTTAAAATATTAAATCAATACAATTGGATTATTGACCTATCCAAAGTTTTGTTCCCTAAGGGTTTTTCCTGTTTGTGAGAACTACACCACATAAAACACCAATGACATTTGCGTTAGAAACCTCTTGGCCTATCAAATTAATTTTCTTCTTTTTTATAGTGCCCATGAAGATTACAATACTGTTGAGTGTTTGTTCTCTGATGTGCCTCACCTGACACGCCAACGTCTATATGTTCGATGGAGCAGAAAACATGACTCATCGGAGAAGACAACCTTTACCAATCAGTGGAAGACCAATTCCAATAGTGCTGTGAACATTAAAGCCTTTTCTGCTGATGCTAATTTAGTTAGCAGAAGTGCAGTGATGATCTGTCTGCTTCCGAGCCCCATACGCAATATGGGGAATATATTTAATATATTGAATCAATATGTTATTATATATTTATTTACTATATTAAATCAATATGACTGAATTATTAAAGCAATAGTGCTGGTCCCAAGGGTTGTTCCTGTTTGTGAGAACTACAACATATAAAGTGTCAATGACATTTTGCTATAGAAACTTCTTTATCTATCTAATTACCTTTCATAATGTCCCCATAATGCCCATGAGAGTGCTCTCGGCAATGCTGATGGACAGAGTGGTGATATGGATGTTTTCCTGTTTCACCACACAGCCATGGAATTAAGCAGGATGGTTAAAGTGGGCAACAGCAACCACCAAGTTCCAGCTGGAGGACCTGGGCAAATCTCCCTCAGTGCCAGTTTCCTTAATTTACAGAAACGTAGAAGGTTGAAAAACACCACATGGTCTATCTAGTTCACCCTTCTATTATTTCATTTGTATTTTTATTTTTAGATACATATATCTTTATCCCAGGACGGTTTACAGTCACTTACTGTTGACTATTGCAACCACATTTGCTGGAAATTTCTTCCAATCATCCACTACTGTTTTACAAAAAAAAAAAATGACTCTCCTACCCCTTCCACACAGTTACTTTCTGATTTTGCAATTCTGTTCTTGAGATTAGTTTCTTATTACAAACCTTGCTCTCCTGAAACTTCAATGCAAAGTTCTGTAAGTTTTTCATAATAACTTACACTCTTGAGACTCTTCACCATTTTTGTAGCCTATTTTTGGACCTGTAGGTGAGATTCCAGAAATGAACTGCATTTATAATAAAGTATATTCACACAATACATTTTTATGTAAGAAACATCTACTGAAGATTCATAGTGAAAATCCAGTGCAATGTCCTTGGATTTTTGCCTTGGATTTGCACTTTGTATGCAATGAATTTTTCAATGGTTGAGAATGCCATTTAGCCCAATTAAATTAGGCTAATCTATATAAGGCTGCTTGGCCAGGATTTGTACTTCTGCATGAAAACAGCATCAATAGGTAATGTAATTTTTGTTTCCACACAAGTTCTTACAGATCATGTTGCAAAACTGTGCTGTATAAACTATGGTACAAATTTCCTTTCAAAATAATTAGTCGCAGTTATGGGATGGAACTTTGTAAGAGAATACATTTTGCACCAAATATGCCTTCTAAACAACGTCATATAGTTGCCTGTTTAACATCTAGATGCCCATTTGTCCTATGTACAGGAGTGTGGCTTAAAGGTGTTTTCCCCCTACAAAAATGAGCTTTCAACATGAAGCGACAGTTAAATAAAGACTTTTTGTAAATACATTGGTCAATAGATTTTACTTTAGTCATAAGATAACAGACATTTTATGTGCTCTTAATGCACACAGGTTTCTATGGTTACCTGGTGTCCTGACAATAACTCTGCTATCTAATTAGAGCAGAAATCTTAGATCAGGAAGTGATGTCACCTCATGAATGGGCTGAATCCAGGAGCAAACTAATTATCTCTAACAAGATTACAGATAAGCCATTGGTTTCTGTCCTCACAGCACATGTACCTTGTGTTTACTGAAGAGATAAAATCTCTTGCACTTACCAGTGTAACCACTCAGCTATTTACAGAGAAAAATGTGCTAAACACTGCTATAGAACCACCCACAGGTTGAAGAGACAGGGTGAGTGTAAAACTGCTTGTGACTGAGTGATAAAAAGTAGTGAGAAACCCCCTTCTGTAGAGAAAACTTTTCAGCAGTCTCTTCATTATCAGCAGAGGCAGGATTACACAGAAAGGTGACACAAATATGTATAGATAACACAGGATCCTCTGTCAGAATGATAAATTAGGGGTAGAAGTATTTTTCCACTACTCCTTTATCCAATTAAATGTCTACTCCGAATTATATTATTATTACAGCTGTCGACAGCCGGAGCTCGAGAGAACAACCCACACTTTCAGTCTGGGGCATAAATCTGATTTAATCACAGTAAATTACATTCCAATAGAACTTTAATCACATGACTATTCTATCACTATATGATTGATTAATTGGTGGTCACTAAGAGACAGATTATAATTTGCATACGCATTAGGCATTATTTGATAAGACACATTCCTGAACTCTCCTCAGTATCATCTGGGAAGGAGGGAGGCCATGAATCTCTTGCTGTTAGCAGGCACTGCACCGTCTCAAGGAAATCTGTGTTGAAGATATCTGATACTTCGAAAAGGGATGTATAGCATTTAAAAGCAGTTTAAACAAACTATTGATGAGCTTAATAAGACTGTAATGATAAAACAGATTTTGATATTTTTTCCTTAAATTATCAACTTGACAGTCCCCTCTAAAAACATTAGAATCTGTTCTAACGCTCCCCCCTAGAGCATGAATGATGATTGATGCTCTTCCCTAAACTGAGCAAGAATGGATAAAGGTCACTCTCCTTAGACAGCAGGGTGAACAGGTGGAGCGGGTGTTGAACCCACTGTCAGGCTTGCTCCAAGGGGGGCGTAACCAAGCGACCACTGGCATCTTCACAGAGCCTTTGATGGTAAGGATGACTTTAACCAACGACCGCCATGTGCCACCTCAGAGCAGTCCCCGGCAGAGGCAATCTATGGATTGTTTATAATCTCATAACCCTCAATGATTATGGAAAGTCGTGATGGAGGTGGCGCTTAATTGTACAATTATACCTTGTAAGGCATCTTGGGTGTAATTGTCAAACCTCTGTTGATTTTAATAAATGCAATTTACCCAGTCCACACTTTTGTTGATTGTTATTTGGGGTGTAAGTGATTTAAACCCTGCTATGATCTGATCCCTAGCTTTGAATTCATCAGGCACCCCCCTTCATTGTCCCTCTTGCATTTCCACACAGATCCAGACTAGACAAACATATAAAAGGATAAGGTAAAGGTTCATAATGACTTATTGATCGCAGTCACTTTCTTGCAGTGTGAAGCATGCACCCAGGTGGGTCTTCCTTCAAGTTTCACTGAGGTTAGGGACACCGGGAGTACTTGGTATGGTCCTTCAAATCTGGGCTCCAGAGAATTTCTCTGACTTTTTTTCTGCACCCACCCAAAGTCACCAGGTTGTAGCTTTGATCAGAGTCTGGATCTGTAATGGCATGGATTAGTTTCAATTTATTACACAGATTTATAACATATTTTACAAGGCTATCATTCCGTGCGCTCAACTGCTGTGGGTGAAACCTCCCTAATCTGGGCGGGCCTGAGAATAATATCTCATAAGGAGTGAGACCAGTGGGTTGCCTAGGGGTGTTTCTGACAGAATAGAGTGCAATGGGTAAGATCTCAGGCCAGGGAAGAAATGTGCATACCAATTCAGTCAATAGTTTCTTCACGGTGGTTCTGGCAGTCATGTTATTAACTGGGTAGGCTTCAGGCCATCCTGAGAACATATCCACCACCACTAGAACATACTTACATTTTCCACTCTTGGGTAATTCAATGTGGTCAATCTGGATCCGCTGGAAAGGATATATTGGTTTAGCCAAATGCTTCCTTGGTGTTGGCATCAGTCCTCCGGGGTTACACGTATTGCATATTTCACAACTTCTAGCATAGCTACTGTAATAAAGATTACGGGTGTTAGATATATCTTATTAATTGAAGAAATCCTCTGGTTAGTTCCTCTGTGGTTAGTACCATGAGCCCATTGTACTACAGCTGGATATAATGCCCTTGGTAAACAAAGTCTATTGTCTTTCCTCTAGAATCCATCTTGGTGTATCTCTACTCCCAATTCCTCCCAACTTTTCCTTTTCTTCAGGCTTATTTGAGTTTTAAATTGTCTCAGCAGGTTAACACCTGGATTCAATGCATTATGTCCTTGGTTCTTCTCTTCTTCTTCCTCTCTATTCTTTCCTTCTTCTTCTCATCTTCTTCTTTTTTTTCACCTTCTCCTTCTTTCTTCTCACCTTCTCCTTCTTTCTTCTCACCTTCTTCTCTGCTCTGGTCAGCACATATACAGCCACTCCTGCTTCCTCTCGAATCTCTGGGAAGAGAACTGCGGCCTTTGCAGCCAAGTCTGCTCTGTAGGTGCCTTTTACTTCCTCTGTCTCTATTCTTCCATGGACTTTAGTCTTCAAAACGGCCACTTGAGCTGGCAATTGGAGAGCATGCATCAGAGTCTGAACGACTTCTTGATTCTTGATGGGCGTTCCACTAGCTGTCTGGAAACATTGCAGGGCCCACTTCAGGCCAAAATCATGGGCTACTCCGTACACGTAGGCTGAGTCGGTGTATATGTTCACGGTCTTCTCTTCGGCCCAGCTTACAAGCTTCCGTTACAGCCCCCGAGTTTCACTTTTCTTGGGCTGGAAATTCTCGAAGGTAAAGATGCAGCCTTCACAGTTTCTTGCAAGGTAACCACAGCAAATCCTGTATGGAATCGTCCTTGATCATCCGCATATCTGGATCCAAATATCTGTGTAGAAGACATAGTCTGGGTTCTCCATCTTGGATGCAGTGACAGTAGGAAGATGGGAGGTTTCAGCCTCCATTTGTTCAAGGCAGTCATGAAGAGGTTCATCCGCGGCAGTCTGGTCTTCATCTGTGGTAGACCGATCTTCATCTTCATCTTCCTTCCTTGAGAGAGGAAGCAGAGTGGCTGGGTTGAGAGTAGTACCTCTCCTCAAGGTGACATTCTCAGGCATCAGTAATGAGCATTGTATATGGAGATGGCACTGTTTACTGAGATGAGGTTGCTGCGACTGTTTCAGGATCCCTTGCAGATCATGAGGAGCCAAAACATTGACCGGATGGCCTAAAATGATGTCTTGAGTTTTTTCAATACCACCAGTCACAATAAGAGATAGACACAGCTCACCTTCTCTCCCTTCCTGCACATTGATTTTTTTCTAGGTCACAGATCATGACTAGAAAACTCTCCTTTAAAAGTCAATGGGTCTGCTACTGTTCACAGCCTCCTATGTCCATGTAGCTGCTGTAAAGCATCTCTCTGAGTGCTGTTAAAAGCAGCTCAGGCAAGGTAGCTTCTCCCAAATTCATATATAGACAAATGAATTTAAAAAAAAATCTACAGTCAGATAATAAAAACAGTTATGAAGAAAAGAATATGGAACAGTATCTGGTTTTAAATAGTAAAAAAAAATGGTGCTAGATTCCCTTGTTTTAATACAAAAGTACAATCTGGGTCAACCTTGTACCCACAGGCGGCTTTTTGTATTACTCAGCATGAGTATACTTTCTATAATCCAAACAACATATGCTCATTTACACAATAAAAATATTATTGTATGGTACATTGAGTCCCCATAATCCACTTATGGTAATTGTGTTAATTTCTGTTGCAGAAGAGGTTGGTTCTCCACCATCTCATGCAAAGGCATTAGGGTGCTAATTCACTATTGCTGCATGTGATCTATGTTTTTGATGTAGTTGTCAGGAAATGTGACTACAGTGACACTGATGACTATTAGCCCCGGTTCACACGGCTTATTCAAGACGGAATTGCGAGCCGGATTGCGCTTGCAATTCCGGCTTGAATAAGGGGCGGGGGCGTGGCCCGCCGGCCCCATAGACTTCCATTATCCACGGCGTGTATTGCGCCTGGATAATGTGCATGTCAGTTTCTCCCCGCCCGGCGGATTCGCTGAGCGGTAAGGAGCGACAGAATCCAATGTTCTCTATGAGAACTGTGGATTACCGTAATTTCGGCGACGGATTGGCGCCGTACTGCAGCGCAAATCCGGCGCGCTGTACGGCGCCAATCCGCGCCGAAATAAGCCGTGTGAACGGCCCCTTAGACTACATTCTTAAAGGTCAAAGTGCATATTGAATTTTCGTAATCAGTGCCACAATAAAGTATCTAAAGAACAAACCATACTCCTTTTCCCCTCATTACTTACAAGTATTCAGCAACTGTAAGGATTTCCGTTTGCGGCTGGGCCTTAGGCTAGGTCTACAGTGCATTGAATAAAAAAACTCACTGAAAACCAAATCCTAAAACCATTCATAAAACTGAGTTTTTTGTCCAGTTCAAGGCAAAAACAGCTCAAAAACCTACCGTTTTTGGGCCGTTTTGCATTTTTTGGATTGTTTATTTGCAGAAATCCACAGCAATTAATGTTGTGCATTTCTGAAAAAAATGCTATACAATACATGGAAACCTCTAAAGAAGCATTTATGCTATCTATCATACATGAAAAAAACTTTGAGATTCTTAGTTCACACGTTTTGATCAAAAAAGTTTTAAGCCACCTCCGGCTTACAACGGGATCTCAAGGCGGGTGGTCCTACGCTATCTTTACCTCTCAATAGAGCCAACTTCGACTTCTCATTGGGGCAACCGACTCCATAATCTAGAGAGAAAAATAAAAAAACACCAACCTTGTAAGCATACTGCACTGATTTAACAGCCTGTGGAGGGGGGGCGCGGTGCAAGGAACCAAAATGGAGGATCCCTTCCTCCTATTAGATTAAAACATATACTGCCAAATAATAACGTAAGATTCATTCAAAAAACATTTCTGGAAAAACATCAATGGGACTACCTTTTTGGGGCCACTGCATTGTTGCGGCATTTATATTTTAAATACACAGCAACCATTACCATGTGGCACACAACTGCTAAAAGGGCTATACAATACATGGAAACCTCTAAAGAAGCATTTATGCTATATATCATACATGAAAAAAACTTTGAGATTCTTAGTTCATACGTTTTGAACAAAAAAAAATTAAGCCACCCCCGGCTTACAACGGGATCTCAAGGCGGGTGGTCCTACGCTATCTTTATCTCTCAATAGAGCCAAATTCAGACTTCTCATTGGGTCAACCGACCTCCATAATCCAGAGAGAAAAATAAAAAAAAACACCAATCCTTGCAAGCATACTGCACTGATATGACAGCCTGTGGCGGTGGGCGTGGTGCAAGGAACCAAAATTAAGGCATCCCTTCCTCCCTATATAGATTAAAAGCAATATATGCCAAACACAACGTATAGTTTTGCACAAAAAAACATTTCTGAAAACACAATGTGAACCTGGGTGTCACTGGCATGGTTGCGGCTTAAATATATATACACGCATACCATTACCAGTGGCACAACAACTGCTAAATGGGCTATACAATACATGGAAACCTCTAAAGAAGCATTTATGCTATCTATCATACATGAAAAAAACTTTGAGATTCTTAGTTCACACGATTTGATCAAAAAATATTTAAGCCACCCCCGGCTTACAACGGGATCTCAAGGCGGGTGGTCCTATGCTATCTTTACCTCTCAATAGAGCCAAATACAATCTTCTCATTGGGTCAACCGACCTCCATAATCCAGAGTGAAAAATAAAAAGACACCAACCTTGCAAGCATACTGCACTGATATAACAGCCTGTGGAGGTGGGCGCGGTGCAAGAAACCAAAATGGAGGCATTCCTTCCTCCCTATATAGATTAAAAGCAATAGATGCCAAATACAACGTGTAGTTCTGCTCATCGCGGAAAAAAGCCGCCTCCCCCTCCCCCCGCAGCCTTGTGCACGGCACACAAACCGGACAAATACCGGTCGTATAAACCGACCGGTATGTGTCCATTGCCGTGTGAACACACCCTTAACGTCTCTGGGTGTTGTTTTAAGTCGTTTTTTCAGCAGTTTCAGAAAACAAAAAACGACCGTTAATGTGTGCAGTGGAGACATAGCCTTACTGTACAGGGACAGTACTGACTCACCTTCTTCAAATAGGAAAATAGCAATTCTATGTATATGAACTGAAGATGTGAACAGTGCATTTATATTATACATACATACAGTACATATATACATATATAAATAAAAATGGATGTAGCAAAGTTTATTTGGCAGTGGTATCTCACTTTACAATATTATCTGATATTAGGAAACAACAAAAAGACATTAAACAGCATTGAATTAAGTTGAGATAACTTTTTGTGCTACAGAATAGTGTTGAGCCGAACCATTCGGAAAATGGTTAATTCGATGCCCTTTTTAGCTGCTTCCATTAGATTTGGCGGCCAGCCAATCAGTGCAGAGCACAGAGGTAGGGTCAAAAATGTCCCCAGTGAGGGTGTAGGGATTTCATTGGCTGCTAAAATCACATGATTGTCTTATGTGAATGTCACTGTATTTCCTGTTGAACGCCATTTCCACCTCACTCGCTGTAATGAACACACTGCTGCTAGTGGCCAGTGTCTGCTGGTTTGCCAGCAGGCTGAAATACCATTTAATAGCAATTTAACACAGGAAAAGCTGCTAGTGAGATTACTCGGGGTGGGAGGGGGGGGTAAGCTAGCTTAGGGAATTATATTCAGCAATAGTTAGGAAGTTAGGTAGTTTTGTATAGATATTCCATAGAAAAAAAATATGTTTATAATCTATTTGCCCATTGCAAAGTATAGGCATTTAAGAACACTGTCTTTGGAGTAAAGTTCTTCATAAGAGACTGTGAACAAATCTTGACTTTTTAAATATTTATCCTATTTGTCCTATTCAAAAAAATTGTAATTTCTTCTTGCTAATTTTATTGAGTTTCATTTTTGATGCTTTTGAGACAGAGATAGTCAATGTCCTATTCCCAAAAGCTTGATTCAAATAATCATTTCTTCTTGCTAATTTTATTGTGAGTGTCCATAAGGTCATTTTTGCTGGTTTTGGGGTTAGTCCACTGTAAAAGACACCGTTAGTAAAGATCCTATTGAAAAAAAGCTTATTTCACATACTCATTTCTTCTTGCTAATTTTATTCTGAGTGTCCATAAGGTCATTTTTGCTGGTTTGGGGGTCAGGCCACTATAAAAGATACCGTTAGTAAAGATCCTATTGTAAAAAAGCTTATTTCACATACTCATTTCTTGTTGCTAATTTTATTCTTAGTGTTCATAAGGTCATTTTTGCTGGTTTTGGGGTCAGGCTACTGTAAAAGGGGTGCCAGGGGTGCCAATAGGGCAGTACTCCTGTCAGTGGCCCCAATCAAAAAGGGGCCCAGTGATATGTTAAAAATATGAATTAGCAATGGGTGGGGACCCATTTGATTTAGCTGCATGGGGCCCTGAAACGGTTAAAAGATGACTGACGGCAGCCCTGCCTACCACTGCACCCCCTATAATTACGGCACTTCCAGCTGAACCTCCATGTTGGGATGTTCTTGCTGCCACCACATATATGACATTTTCTTGGACCCTGGTGCAAAAAGTGATAGGGGGCTCTTGCCAGTTACCATGTAGCATTCCCAATACCGGTGTCTTCTTATGTGTCAAAGGGGTCCCATGGCAGCTGCTAGTGCTGCACCTCCTATAGCTACGCTGTCCTCATCTTTTCAGTTAACCATTAAAAGAAATGAATTATTTTAGCTTGTGAATTTTTTTCTGTGACTTAGAGCCACATTTTCTTCACTAAGTTGTTCCACGTATCCAGTTTACTGTTATGGATGCTAATTGCAGCTTTTCCTCACCTGTATGGGTATAAAAATTCACCAGAACTTCTCCCATTCACCTTAATGGTGTTCGAAGTTCAGTTCGAGTTCGACAAAGTAACAAAGGATCTTCTGTTGGGCCCAAGTTCGGACACAAAATGTACCCCTAACACTTCAGGATCCCGATGGTCTAAAAGAGGGCAACCTCATTTGGAGATGACTTTAAAGGTACTCACTAAATATCCTGTCAAAGCCTGTATGTTCAAAGATTAATGAACGTACAAAAAATAATTAAGACGGCCCTGCTCATGTCCTGTACAGATAGTCCTGTAATTAGCTACTCTGGTGGGCTCAAAAAACTTCAGTCTAACACTACCGCTTGGCTGCACCCAGAACTCCCATAGAACAGAATGAAGAGTTGTTAGCAAGCGTAACTTACTTTACCTTTTGCACAGAGACTTTCAGAGTCCAATCAGACATTTTTGGGATGCCTTATTGATATGCCATAAATGTCTGAGCTTTAAACACCTCTTTAGGTGTAACAATCCACATTTAAAAGCCTTCATACGAGAAATTTGAAAGCCTTCTTCAATAGCACATACCAATATACAGCACGAACTAATAAAACGCTGATGTCTAGGAATTAGCCTGGGAATTTTGTTTTGAATGCCACATTCACAATATTGTATAACACGATCATCTATTAAAAAATATTGCAACAGCCAGCAAACAATTTAACACAACAAGCACGCGGCGTTAGAGCAATTTTTTTAGACTGATTGCTCCCGTACTAATTTGATGTTGAAAATAACTGCTCTGAATATTCATCTTTTCTAACACCAATTACATTGCACCAGTTTTACCACACTGGCATTAATTAGAGATAGTGAGAGATGAGGGTGTCTTTTGGGAGCAATAGTGGGAGAAATGAGTGACTTATTATCATACACGTCAATGCTAGCATTTATTGCTGTCATTCCTTGTGCGACTTGTTTATTGCATTTTATTGGGCAGGCTATTTACACGTAGCGCACATGCAATTTACAATACATAAATATTTATCCATGGATGGGATATGAGCATTAGGCATGAGAGTACACATAAGGAATGCATTCTCTCGGAACGTAAAATGTAATGAGTAACGCTTTTACTGCTCAAATGTGTGCACGGGTATGAATAGAAATTATTAGACTAAAAATGTTAATTAAGAACTATTATGGTAAGTTAACAGGTAGCGTTAATTAAAAGTAATGTTAATTTATCTGGAAATTAACTACAAATAGCATTTGTAATAGCCCTCTAAATTAAGAGATTACTGGGAAATCAGTATGTTCAAAGCATAGCTGCCAGCCATACAATCGCTAGAAGGCCCATGAGCCCTACTGAGCCAGGGCCAGGTATAGGCCACCCATGCTAATAATTTACAGTCATTGTTCCTTCACATTGGAATTCTTTTTAAAACATTTGAAAAGCTACTTCATAACAATTCATGGGACATTCCACTATACAAGGTACAATGCTTCCAAGGAAATTTCTTCATGAAATAACAAGTATATCACCTGCAAACATGCTCTTGAGCCATTACCTTTTTAAAGGGAATCTGTCGCCAATTTTTTTTTTTTACTTATTAAATCAAGACCCTGATCCATATTCTTTTCCTCTCAGTCATTTTTATTTCCTGATTGTAGATTTCTCAATTCGGCCGTCTATATATGATTATGTGGAAGACATTCTTGCTTACACTGCTTTAACAACAGTCAGAGACATACTTTACAGCAGCTTCATGCACATAGGATTCTTAAGACAGATTCTGTCCCATAGACTTGTATAGGAGAGTTTTCAATGTGAAGGGAGGGGAGAGGGGAGGCTGTGACATCTCCTCTTGTGACTGGTGGATTCTATGTTATCAGTACACAATGGTGTTTTCTTTCAGTTTGACCCTGCTTTTACTGATAATGAGCACACTGCTGAAAAGCTCTCTAAACAGAACAGGAAGTGTCAGACGATTATTAGGCCTAGTGGCCAAAGTGAAAACTGTAGGACGGACATAAGAATTATTTAAAAAATACTGAAAGTGATATGGAAAATTAAAAAAAAATAACCAAAAATTCCTAAAAAATGTATTTAAACATAAAAATGTGAGTTAAACAATAAGTCATTTTTTGATGACACATTCACTTTAAAGGTTATTATGAATATAGACCAGCAATTTCCTAGGTGTATCTCATTGGACAAAGATGGATGGTCATAATGGCAACTTTATGACCAACTTTGCCAGACTTGTGAACCATAAGTATAATTGGTTCTACCAATGTTGGACTGGCATGCTTGGGGCCCACCAATGAAGATGATTCTGGGTTCCCGCACTATAGCTACTGTCCGTGACTGCACATACTCCACATGACTCCCCTATTTTTCATTTTCTATTTGAAAAGCATCCCCAGGTCTGCCTTACCCAAGGGTTCACCATGTCCAGAGGTCCACAGGAGTTTTCCCTGCTCCCCTGTGGGGCACGCCAGGTCTGAGTTCTACTGTCATACAGAAAAGGAGTCATATAATTCCATAGTTAGCAGGGTTAGACTGGTGCCCTGGAGTAATACAGAATTTTCTGGAGGGCCCAGGACCTGAAATTAAAAAGGACCATAATTCAACATGATCCAAAACATCTAGTAGAAGACTACCTCATTTAGTGCTAAATTTAGAGACAATCCTTTCTTACGAGTTAATTCAGAAATTATGTTATTGATGATATGTCTTGTGTGTACAATGATAACAAGAAAATATTTAGCAAATCTCACAATGCCCTAAAACATTGCCAGACACTTTAGGTTGAGTGTCTATCACAGTGCTACATAAACAATGACAGCCACAGTGTCCTAAGGGCCAACCACAATGTCACACTAACAATGAGAGCCACAAAGTCCGTATTGCCAGCCAGGAGGCTACATTAATAAGATTAGCCGCAGTGTCAGACACAATGCCCTCTGTATCATTTATAATCTTCTCATAAGGCTATATCTCCACTGCACAGGATTACGATCGTATCCTGCAGCCCCATAGGCGGCAATAGAAAGGATGAGCAGTAGTCTCCACAGCTCGTCTTTTCTCTGCTCGTCTTCTGGTGCCGGCGTATTATATATTGTATAATATACTGGCGCTTTTAGTTTTCTTGCTGTCTTCCCATACAATACAATTGTATGGTCGACATAAAGAAAACGAGAAGCGACCATGTTTTTTGTACAAAGCGTGACAAAAAACATGGTCCTGCATCGGAAAAAAAACGGCCGCTTTCAGGCCCTTTTTTGTTCGATGCAGTGGAGACATAACCTTACAGTCATGGTTAGGGTCTCTTTGTAAGCCACGCTTTCTGCTCATGGCTGCTTTAGATATTTCCTCCAGATGGACTTGCACACTGTATACTGATACCCAAATCGCCTGAAGGGACAAGAGAGGAGACACTTTGACAAAGGTACAGCACCTGAAAAATATATCAGATTTCTGAATCTAGACTCTTGGGACCTACAGTACTTATAAGGTTAAAATGGGGTGACCTGTGAACTATGCAAAGAAAAAAAAAACATAGAGTCACCCCGCTTAAAGACTGACTGTAAGTTGCTGCTGCCACCACCACACTATGTCATTGTGCCACTACGTAGCCTACTCATGCTGCTGCCAACTGACCACTCTCTCACTTAACCACCCTATGGTTTCCTAATGCTGTTTCCACCCTCTACCACTGTATGACGTTGCCACTATGTTTGGTTTTCCCCTTCTTTTAATCTGTCAGAAGGAATGAAAAGGACAAACACAACTGATTGTGTCTTCGAAGAAGCTGTGAGGCTAGTATGACATGGTTCTTTGTTTGCATCAGGATTGTCTGATGATTAGGTAGCAAAAAGCAGGAGTGGATACAAAAACACAGAAGACATGCAAATATTCCATGTACTTGTCATCTTTGTTTTAGATCAACTCCTGTTTCTTTCTGGCTTTAGCAATAGTGATGGATTATTGACCAATTGCGGACACTGATGGATCAAAGGAAGGGCAAAATTATCAGTGACGTCAACACAAAATTACTCCCCACAACCCCTCTCCACTCTTTGAGGGGGCTCTACGTGTATCAGCGTTTAACAAAACAGGTTCTGTCATAATCTGTGGAATCATCTGATGACGGTGTAAAAGGAGTGCAATCTTTGACGCTACAGTGGAATATTGGCCCTCTGCTCGGTTCTTTCTAGCTGACACTGACATTACTCTGTCAGGCTGCATTCCCACTTCAGTTGTTTGGTCAGTTTTGACCCCATAACTGCCCAGATAAGTGAACTGTGAAGCGATTCTAAGAGTCATCTGCATGCATACTAAATCACAGCATTGTTTCAATATCAAACCACACTCCATATGTATATTTGAACATGGCACAATGTTCTATAACACCATACAGGTTCTCTGCAGCCAGGAAATAGCTGTTTTTTTAACTCAATTTGTCTCGAATAAATTCAGAACGAAATAAATTTTGGGGAAAAATTTGGCGAATCGGCCGAATCGAATTTTTGAGAAATTCGCTCATCTCTACCCATGGCACTTTGTAATGGGACTAAGATCTAGGGGCGTTCTGGAGGCGTGTCACACCACAGCCATATGATTCTACACATTTATGACGGAAGGACAGCAAAACTAGGTGCAAAACATTTAGAATTGGCAGTCCAATTTAATAGTGGTCTTCCTGACTCTGAGTTGTCGTTGTGGAGCTAGAAAGTGCCTAATCTATGACCCGCAGTAGAACAGGTTCATAAATTAGGGCACATTATATGCTACTAATGCGTGCAATAAAATTGATACCTGCACACCAAAATTCATACATGTGGGTAACATGTATGAATGAGGCAGCGCCAGTTTTCTGGTGTACTTTGAGCCAAAAACAATGCATGAAGAGGTGCACTCCAATCTTTGGCGTGATAAGTGCCTTTGTATTGCACCAAAAACAATTTTTAATGCGCCAAAGATTTGGGGGCGTTCTGGGGGTGTGTCACACCACATTCGTAGAGTTAGGCACATTTATGAATGTTGGATACCAAACCTAGGCACAGAACAGTTATAACAGCCAGTCCAAGTTAAAGGTCGCCTGTCTGAGCCAGACTTGTCGTATGTATGTATGACCTGCAGAAGAACAGGTTCATACGTTCTGGCGCATTCTACACTGCCTTAAAGCAATTTAGAACTGGTCTGTCAGCACCAGGATTCATACAAGTCGCCCTATGTTAACGTTTGCAGAACTGCCATTTGCAACTGTTGTGCCTAAGGCTGGGCTTCTAAGTGAGAACCATAAGACTGTAAACCTGGTGTGTTGTCTTGAACCATATCGTACCTCATATAGAGTAAAGTTTGTTTGAGTTTAACTGCAAAGACTATGCCTGTTAGGTAATTGTTATGTCATCTGCTCATTGAAGTGGTCACCACTGTAAACCTTACCATACCAGCATCAGTTCATAGGGATACAATTCCTTACCCAACTAGCCCCTTTCACATGTTAAATAGGGAGACTTAGACACATTCAACCAAAAGCAAAAATGTTCCTAAAAAGATTTACTGTGCCCAAAACTTTATTTTCACATTCTCAGGCCTCATTGTGTATGTTTTTGGACTAGACCATGGTTATATGACTTAAAAGATCTTTCCTAGATTTATATCCTCGACTTTTCTCTTTGGATACATTTTGTAAGTGATATAGCAATTGTGATATTTAAATCGTGTTTTACAGGCCACTTTTTTATCTTTTCATCGGGGCCACAAGGCAAGACAGGCTATTATAATAGGATATATGCTAAACTTTAATACAGTTGACAATAAAATTGTCTTTTCATGGATACATCTATATAGTTGTTTTCCACAACAAAAAGAAAGTGAGTCAAATTGCATGAAAACAGCCTAAATTTCTGCAGCTGATCCACACAGTTCAGGGCCAACAGTGTTTTGCTCATGGAAAATTGCTTAGTGATTATTCTATAACTGGTCCAGTTATGAAGTTTGCGGACCCTAAGTATGAACTTTGATGGTTTTGTTTATGAATATAGCATAGGTTTTGCACCAGTGTGGATTGGTTATTCACTCAATGCACCAAGTGTCAAGATCAAATATGAAATCAGCTCTTAGATATAGCCATGAGTCAGATCGTAATAAGGCTCTATATGGCTCTGTGAACTGCTGAGCAATGATGAAACATTAAATATAGCTGCACAAAGATAAAAGTAGATAAAGTACACGGTAGTTCAAAAGAATGAGACTTAACTTTGATAAATGAAGTCCACAGTTTTATTCCTGATGGATCAGATCGCTTTACATGCAGAAAAACTTTCAGAATTAGGAAAAAAATAATATAACCCGGCAGTTGCTCGTTAGTTTATCACTGTATCTCTAACATTTATAGACTCTATCTGAGAGAGATGATCACCCGGGTACCTCACCCCTGTCCTGTCTTTTTTCTTTTTTTTTTGGGTGCTGCTCTCATACAAAGCAGAAACAATCTCCTCTGTTTTTTAAGCAATGGAACCCCTTCAAGAAAGAACCTTTCCAAATGCTTTAGAAAAGTCTAGCGACCTATCAATATATTTTTCTAACTGAAGTTCAGCATTTACTCTGGTTTGACAAAATTGACCCTTTATAAGAGTAATAATCATATTGTGCAATACAATTAGAGGTTAAACAGGTATTTAAAGGGGTGTTCCCATGAAGGAACTTCACGTTACAGGTCAGCTCAAGGCTATACACAAGCCGACATTGTTCCAGAATGAAGAGGGTGATGCTTGTGGCCATCCATCCCATTCATTTATGTGAAAGTTCTGAATATGGCCAACCATTCTCATTTAGTTTTATTCAGAATGCCCATAGAAATAAAAGTGGAGGACGACCGCAAGCACCCTTACTAATTCTGTAATACAAACGGCTTGTAGTTAGCTATGAGCCGCGCTGTCACATGGAATTCCTTTAAAGGTCACATGCCTTTAATTGGTCATTTTTTAAATACTGCAATCACATTTGCTTTCTACCACGGGTACAGAAGGAAGTCATACATGAGTCCTAAAGGAACGTCAACAGGGAGGTAATATGCCCTCTATCAGATCCCAAAAATAAGTACTTACGTCTTTAACAACTCCAAAAAAATAGTTCCATGGTCCTGGTTCCAAGCTGGTCTTTCTTCATTACACTGCGGTTGTGGTGATCCTAGAAAAACAATGGCATCAGATAGTCACTGTCCTAAGTGGTGATGTCCATGAGGTTGACACATCATCATTATGACTAATTACTGGCTGCTATAGTCATGTATTAAAAAGAGGTAAATAAAGTAGTGAAGTTAACACAGAACATGGGGAGACCTGGAAACCATTCCTTTGATATGGTAAGGAACTGTAAAATCCCATTAATTTTTTAACTGTTTTGTGTATTAACTAATTCAGTGAGCTGAAAAATGAAATTCAAGATGTTTACCCCAGACAGACATGTATTACAAATCTACAGAACAGGTGATAAATGGATAGTTTTTAAGAAACCAACCAATAATTAGAATGAAAAGTCTTTCATAACTTCTCTCCATACTTAGATCCGTATGTTGTGTTATGCACTTAGAAGAAATGGAGTGTCAGGTGCCTGTTAATGGGTTTGGTAGACCCTTAAAACACAGCACTCCAATATTTAAATGTCAAGTGAAATATTTATTGACACAGTGTTGTCAATCTAAATAGAATACTTTCTAGTGACACAATAGTTTTGACATTTCGGTCAAAGAGACCTTATTTATATATTTTACTGTGGAGAAATGATTAAAAAATATCAGTAAATAGACAAGCGTCAAACACAAGATAATATATACACAATATATACAATATGTACAGAAAAAGACTTATGTATGGATGTAAAACACATCTACACCATGTAATACATACAAAAGACCATAACAAATATAATGAATAGGTAAATACCATAGGAAAGGTCCTACTTATAGATTTAATGGTCCATGATGCAACCAATGCACAAACTGTGACTCTAAGAGGACAAATAGTATACCTTTATATCAAAGAGATAATGAAACAACTGTGGCACAAATATACCAAAGGACTCCCAATATACTAGGGAATAGGGCATATGTGCACAAATATTGAATCATAGTGTCATGACACTGGATCAAACACATAGATGTATAGCACAGCCCCGATCTGGGAAAAACCTGTTAAGCCCTGTATCTTAAAATAAAAAGAATGGGAAGTCAGGGTCGGATAATGAGGTGAAATGGAACAGAGATTCCGGAAATTGAACTGGCATTAAGCTGAGGGGTCCACTCAAGCAACAACATTTTACATTTTGTGAAGATAAAACACCTTGGTGGCTTTTTCTTATGAATCTCCAACGTATGGGTCCTACCGGAGATGATACCACTACTCATCTTCTAATTGCTGTCCAAGTAAAATTAATTCTACTGTTGTTTATCTTACTAGAGATGAATTGACGGTCAATGAGGTTGGGAGGGGGAGAGCATTCCTGACATAGTATTTCTATGAGGTCCCTGCCTGACATGAAAGCTACTTTGGCAGATATATTTGGGTGTACCAGATCAAGAGTAGTCTCATCCATATTCTCATCTCGACCCCTCCTGACTGTTACCCGGATAAGTGCCTCATTATTCTCTTCTTCCATGTCCACTCTCTTTAAAACTGTTTTTCAAAAACATTGACAAAGATCCTTGTATAATACTTGGATTTAAGAAAAGAAGGCTGCACAGATGAAGCAGCCGATCAGATGAACAATGACCTCTTGTTCCAAACAATACTCAACAGAGGATAACTTTTGGCAAGATAGGGAACTTAAAAGAGATTGGTTTATCTCAATTTCAGGCTCTATATGTCGTCTAAGTGGAAAGAAATGATATTTACTACGGAAAGATAACTGTGAAGAAAAGACTCTGACACACAGTAATTCTCTTATGGTTATCTCTTTACCAGGAATATGAATACTGCCCATTTGCACTGCATATATGGCACAAAATAGATCAAGTGATCCGTATCTGCTCCTATTTCAATGGAATTGTTTGTGTCTCAGTTTGTTTTACAGAATATATCTAGCATGAGAGACCCTTCTAAGATCAGTGCCAGCTTCACCTCCTGCCCGCATCTTATCTATTATCAAGAGCCTTATACAACTACAAAAAGGAGTTTCCAGCAAGTTCTCCTCTTTAAATAGAATAGAACTTCAAGGGAATGTTTTATAAGAAAAAGGGTACAGTATATTTATTTTTAATTGTATTATCTATTTTAAAAAATCTGTAAAAATTCTCTTGACCACTGGAGCAAAGGTAATAGTTGGTATTTCATGCTTTCTGCGTCTCACTTTTCAGCTTTGTTGGGAAACTATCTAGATTCATTAGAGGTTTTGGCCGTAAATACAGTTATAATGTAATGCTGGAGGTCTAGATAGGACAGGATATTCACACTAGACACTATACATATGCACAAGGCGTTGCTGGAATCTCCTCTGTCACTCCGTGGTGGTACCATACTTTATCTGACCATTCCCTAGCATTCATTGTAGCAGCCATAAAGAACTGTTACTCTGCTGAGAGTTCGGACAGTGTGTGGTTGATAAGACTATATGCACAGTATATTTGCATTTAATACTATGTTGGTTTGTTGTTTCCTGCAGTGAAGGGAGGCACATATTGCTATAGGAACTAAAGGGATTGCTAAATAGACTATAATGTGGTAGCAGTCCCAATAAAGCTATGTTCACATCTGTGTCATCAGGTTCCGTTTGGAGTTTTCATTGTTGATTCCATCCTTAATCAAGGAATATTTTTTCCATTAAAAAGACAGAAATCCAACTTATTGTGGTTAATAGTATTTTTTGGGAACCTTTGGTGTGTGCTATGAAACAGATCTAGTTCCACCTTCCACCAATCATGTGAACCTGGCCTAAGTTGATATTGAAAGCAGTAGAAATGATTGTTGTTTTTTTTTTAAATTTAAAATTGTAAATGTTGTATTTCATTTATTTAAGTCTGTAGTTTTATTTTTTTTTAAATCTGTCCTGGTAGACTTTAAAGCAACTAAAATTAAAGAGATTGGGACAAAATTAATAAATGGCAGCATGATTTAATAAGACTTGCTACTATAGTGTAATTTTGAGAGCTGTAGCATTCTCACTATATCACTGGCAGTGTTGGGATCCCATAACATATATATATATATTGGTTCTGACACAGCAGATAGTTCCAATCCCTCTCTGTTGATGACCTGCGTGAGGGGAGATTGCTGTTGGGCTCTTTTACTTGCTAACAGGATGTTCTCAGATGGAAGTGACCACTGAGCTTAGAGTTTCACAGAGTATCATCAGCAGGTTGTATCAGAGATACAGAGAGACTGGAAGAGCCACATAAAGGCAAAGAAATGGACGTCCTTTGGTTACATCACTCACTGATGACCGCTTCATTGTAAACAATGCCCTGCAGAACCAGGTGATGAATGCCACACAACTCCAGGCATGTTTAAGAGAGGTGAGAGGCAACCAAGACCAATCAGACCATTTGTAACCGTATACATCAGTGTGCTCTGTTGCTGGATGACCAGCAAGGGTACCTGACCGCTACCTGCCCAGGTGAATGCATAGAGATATAGCTGGTATCAGGTGTGGTCAGGAACCCTTGCTGATCGTCTAGCATGCAGACCATGGTGCTGTAAATGGTCTGATGGGACACTTGATTGCCTCTGACCTCCGTTAAATGTGCCTGAAGATATGTGGCATTCACTATCCGATTCTGCAGGGCATTGTTTACAATGAAGCCGTCATCAATGTGTGATATAGACAAAGGATGTAAAAATGTGAACTGTATGATGAGGAGGAGTGTTGAAATCTCAATTCAAATTGATCCCTAAAATGTATTGGCCAATTCAGGGACGAAACACCTGTTGTGAATTTTTCCATTAAGCTTCTTGCTAGAGATCAGTGAGTTGTGCAAAAAGTACTGAAACACTGAACAGTTGGACATGTGCATTCTAAAGGGAAGAGATGGTCTCATTTAGTTAATTAAAAAAAAAATCAAGAAAATGTATGCTCATTCAGAGATTTTAACCAAAAGCCAAATATCCCTAACTTTTTGTGAGTAGTATATAAAGGGCAGGGGCGAACGGCTATACTATGTTGGGACAAATATGAAAGAAGAGCCAGGTATCTTCACTGATTGCATGAGAACATTGCAGCTTCTATAACCACACTATAGTACTGTAGTTAGTCTTTTTAGCTCCTTAAGCACCAGGCCTGAAAACTACTTAATGACCAGAACATTATTTTAGTTCTCGCCTCCCAACAATCTAACTTTTTTATTTTTTCAATGACGCAGTTTTATAAGGCCTTGTTTCATGCGAGAGAAGTTATACTTTTTGGAGGCATAGTTTGAGTTCACATAAATTATTGTAAAATATTTAAACTTTTTTGTTTTTAATTTTTTTACACCATTCACATTTCATGCTAAATAACTTGTTAGATGAATTCTACAGGTTATTACGGTCATGTAGATATCTAATACTGTAGGTTTTTTCGGTTTTTTTGTGTAATGTAGGTATAATAATTTTTTACTAAATATTTTATTTTATTTTACTATTATTTATATTTTTTCTGCACTTTTTTATGTCTTTTACTTTTTTTTTTATAAGCCCAGGCAGTGATAACTAAATTACACTTAGTAATATGTTATCTTATTCAGATATGCTAAGACATTAGACTCTGTGTCATACTGCCAGAGGCAGCAGCCAGGGTAGCGCAAAGTGTGCCCTGACTTCTGGCGTCCTATACAGACATCCCTGGGGCTACTCTAGGTCCCCAGGACTGACTATAAAGATGTTTTCTGGTCCATTGGATCACTGGGAGTCCCGATCTCCCGATGGAGCAGGGGAATGCCCTTAGTCACTGACCGTGGATATCAAAGGGTTAAGCACTGGGGATCGGAGGTTTCCTCTGCTTTCTGGTGCTTGCAAAGACTGCTCTAGGAACAGGGACAGTCTCTGTTCATAGCGCAGCTGTGGCGCTAGGAGCCAAAAAAAACCTTTATCTGCAGCGATGTCTTGAGACGCTGCTGCAGATTAACGACCTGCAACGCCCACCATCAAAAGGCAGTGGACGGTCAGTGAGGGGTTAAATCGTGTTGCTAATCAATTTTTTGGCCCTTGGACAACCTCTTAAGTGGAAGTTAAATGGCAATAAATTGTGATTAGTAGCTACTGTGAACATTAGAATATTTCAGGATTTTTATTCTATGGATAGTACCAAAAACAGCATCAACAATCAAAATATATATGTTCATAATAAAAACCTGATTTAAACCACTCATTTCTTTTACAAAGTCAGCTTTTTAATGCACAAAATATCTCTTCGGAATCATAGATCATTTTGTTTTTCTACCAGAACTCTAGCTGGCTGTAAGCCATATCTAATTTTTAGTTCATCTTTAAAAATAGTCAGCCCAGCTGATTTCTGGAATGTTCTGAAATTCTCGTGGTGCACAACTAATCACTTCACAAACATAGTACAAAAGAATTTAGAAAAAACATTGGTACAAAGCCAATGGAGAAGATGGAAAAGAATAATAAGTTAGACACAAAGGGGGAAATGTATGATTTATAGCATTTAGATGCCAATTTTTATGCGCATTATAATAGTAAAGAATGCACCTGATCTATGAACCTGGTTTACTGCAGGTCATAAATCAGGCGCATTTTAGCACTAAGACGTTACTTCTGTCTCTAATGCGCCCGGCCTCCTGCACACCCCCCAAATCAGGGGCATTACAAAGTGCCGCGGGCGTTCTGTAGTGCACCTGATATTGGTTTGCGAGCAATTTAGAACTATAGCAAATGGGACTGCGCTAGATGTCGGGCTGAAAAGACGCCAGACTTCTGGTGGAGCTCCATTCGTACATAGTCCATAGTCCATATTTTGCCAATATTTATAAAGTACTGCTTTTTCTTGCACCTTCCTGAAAGAAAAACCCAGATTATATATTTGTTTTCAGTATTTAATAGTGCTTTAAGCTATTTTATTGTTCTGTCCATTTCTGAGAATAAACATGCAGGGAAAATATACTCATGCAAATACTTTTATTGTAAGAAAAAGTTTTCCATGATAAATGGACCAACAAGTGAGAATAGTTGTCTCATGCATTTCATAGAATCGAGCTATAACTGTAGTATATATCATCTACCTAAGAACGGTTTTCCCATCTCAGACATTTATGGCATATGGATAGAATTTGCATTACCGTCTGATAGGATTGGGTCCCCATCCTCAGTGTAGAACAGAAAGGGTACATCCACCAGGAGAGGGTTTTAATTTGGTTTTTCAGACAGTTTTTGGATCTGAAGACCGTCTGAATAGAGACTGTCAAAAATTGCCATAGACTTTAATATAAAAATCTGCCCAGTATAAAAATCTATGCAGTATAAACTACTAGGTGGATTTTTACACAGCCTGCAATCCGAAAAACTCAGAACATGCACAATCTTCCGCCCAGTTTTTGGGAAGAAGGTATGCTATTCAATGATTAAAGGGACAGTCGAATCCGCAAATTTCTATACCATCTGGATGTATCCAATAGTGACTGTGAAGAACTCTCCAATAAGTTCAATATAATACTTGGGACTCTCATTGAAGAGAAGGTGAGTGTCACACATGCGCAGCCAACTGTCCATTCAGACATTTATGGCATACCGCAGTGATGGAATTTCCTGGAATGTCAAAAATCCCTTTAATTCAGTTTTCAATAGTTTCCCACTTACTGGAATAGTGCTAAAGGTCAGAAAACGATGTGATCATTATTAATTTGGTTGTAGCCACTGTCTAAATTATTACTGACACTTCTTAAAGGGATGTCTTATAAACAGTCCTTTTTAGATCATGATGATTATGATCATGACTAGAGATGGGTGAATTGATTCTAACGAAGTGGAATTCGTTTAGAATTTCAGGAAAACTTAGATTCTGAACAAAGTCGAAGTTTGGTGTGATTCACAGGAATGAAGCGTGTTTTTAATTGATAAAATGGCTGCAAGCACATGGCATTACATGGGGCAAAGAACTCTGGGAGGAAAAAAGGAAAAACCCTAAATACTGTGCAGAGTAAACCCAGAGACGGGGGGATTTTTTGAGTCCCGCACTATATAAGTCCAGGTGCGAGGGAGTTAAATGCTTTCCTGGTGCTGTGTAGGGAAGCTGGGGGCTGATATTCATACTAAAGAACTAATTTTATCAGCGATTTTTTGGGGGGTGTCACGTTGGTCTCGGACTGCTTCTCTTCTTCTAATTTTGATTTTGTGGGGTTTTGGGAAATTGAAGTCCAGTGTGTGTCAAATTAGGCATTACTTTTAAGTTTTTGTCGTTTTGAGCACATTAAATTTCCCAAGGGGTTATCTAAGCCTGTTGTTGTGTTTTTAGTTAAAGAAAAAAGGTTTTTTAAATCCCAAATAATTAAATTTTTGTGCCTTTTTTGCGAAATTTAGTTTCCGGGGGTTTAAATTTAAAGGGTTGTTCTGATGTTGTGGTCATAAAGAACGTGTTTTTCACCCCAAGAAAAATTTTGGCGTGCTAATTCTACCCAAAGGGTTTAATTACGATTTTTTTCTGTTGTTGTGTTGTAAAATAATGCCATTTTAACACGCTAAAAAGTGGAAATTGTTGGAGACATTTCTTTGCGCAATTTCACCAAGGGTTAACAAATTTTTTTCTGCAGTTGTACTCAGTAAAAGAAACGTTGTTTTTCACGCCAAAGAAGAAATTTTGGGCTGAGAAATTCTATGGGTTAATTGGGTTTTTCTGTTGTTGTTTTTTTTCCGTAAAATTCCCCCCCGTTTTAAAACACGCTAAAAAGTGGTAATTTTTGGGGCAGCATTTCTTTTGGAAATTTTACACCCAAGGGTTAACTAAGTATTTTTTGCAGTTGTATTCAGAAAAAGAAATTTTTGTTTTTCCCCCAAAGAAAATTTTGGCTGTAGCAAAAATTCTTTCCCAAAGGGTTTTAATTAGGGGGTTTTTCTGTTGTTGTGTTCCGTAAAATAATTTTAACACGTTTCAAGCGGGTAATTGTTGCAGCACATTTCTTTTGCGCAATTTAATCAAGGGTTAACAAAGTTTTTTTCGCAGTTTACTAGTAAAAAAAATGTTTTTCCCCCAAAAGAAGAAATTTTGGTTTTAGCAAAATTTTTTCAAAGGTTTAAATTTTCGGGTTTTTTTTTTTGGGGTTTTCCCTAAAAAAGCTTTTTAACCGCTACAAAGTGGTAAGTTGGAGAATTTTTTTGCGCAATTTACATCCAGGGGTTAATAATTTTTTTTTCTGCATTTGTATCGTAAAAGAAAGTTTTTTTTCACCCCAAAGAAAAAATTTTTGGCGTAGCAAAATTCATATCGGGGTTTAAATTAGGGTTTTTTTTTTTCGTAAAATAACGGTTTTTAAACGCACAAAAGGGTAATTTTGGGCCCAAATTTTTTGGGCCAATTTAATAAAGGGTTAAATAAGTTTTTTCCTTTTCTGGGGTCAAATCAGGGTGTGTATTTATATTACAGATATTTCATTAAACAGGTCTGTACATTTAGAAAAAACAGTATGTCAGACAGAGAGTGGCAGGCTCTTTACATGCGATGGCATGGCACAAACATTCCTGGGGCGGCCCAGGGCGCGCAAGCAAGGGGGGTCGCAGCAGGGGGCATCGGTAGGCCCGAAAGCGGTCATCTAGTGGCGTGTGTTGTTAGAACCCTGGTTCTTGATTGGTTGATAGGTCATCCCCTTCTCCCCGATGACATCTGAACCCCCGCCTAGGTCGGTGGGGAAGTCGAACAACTTTGTTGAGGCCCCGGGGGCAGGTCAGCGGCCTCACCCGCCTCAACCCCCTCTGTCCATCCCTTCCTCAGCCCCGAGATTACTTGTGGTTTGGGTCAGCGCCCCTATACAGCGAGGGTGAACAATTTAGGAGGGCTCAGGCTATTGGCGGAAGAAATGGGGCCCCAATATCCCCCGTTCTTGCAGTGGGGAAAGTATAGATGTGGGGTGGCATGGGAGGTCATGTTGTGAGGGGGAAGCCCCTGATCCAAGACCCGTGAGGGGCAGTGAGAAAACACAAATCGTATGATGTAGGACGATTGGGAGGCCGGGGAAGCAAGGGTTTTTTCATATTTAGGAGAAGGGGGTGCTTGCGGTCAGGGAGCGGGCAGTTCCCCAATGGGTTGTTGGGGGTGAGTCGCAGGGTAGCAAAAAGGGGTGAGGTAGGCAAGCGGCCACAGGGTAGAAAAACCGTTCGAGGTCCAAGAAAGTAGTGCAAGGGGCTGCGAGTCGTGGGAGGTTGGCGGAAAAAAGCTTTGGGGTGTGGAGTTCTTTGTTTGGGCACGGAGGGTGAATATGGGTATTTAGAATTGTGGGAAAAAATGAAGCGTGGCCGGGGGTAAGTTGGCACCCCGGCCCTGATCAACCATCGGTACCATTCGGGGCTGGAGAACCCTGCTAGATTGGGGTCCATCCCGCCGCCCCCGCGCAGCGTGCCTTTTCACGCATGCCATTGCAGCCAGTAAGGGTTCCTACCCCTGCAGAAGGAGCTGTTTTTCTCTTTGCCCCTCACTCCCCTCCCGAGTCCTGCTCTCGTACTCGGGGCAGCAGTTTCAAACAGGCGATTGAAAGAGACAAAGGTAAGCGTTCAAACCCTCCCAAGGTGCAGAAGTGAGTGTCCTGTCCAAATTGTTTTGGTACTGCAGTCCCTCCCTTCCCAAATGGTGGATCTGCCATTTTGGATTTTTTTTTCCCGTGCCGGGGGGGAAATTCCAAGCCGTTTTAATTTTTTTTTTGAAAGGATAACCACACTTACAAAAAATGTTTTTTAAAGAAGGTGGGCCAGTCCTTGGGTTTCGGTTTGTTCCAAGGTGCCCCCCGCCGGACGGGGGGAGCTGTATTACGGGAGGGCCAGTACAGTCCTTTCGGGCCCCCTGGGTGTTCCCGCCAGACACCAAATCTTTGGGCAGGGGCCCCCCTTTTTCCCCCGTTTTCAAAAGTGCTCGCGCCAATGTCCCTCTCCTCTTTCTCCCCCCCATTCGCCTCCCCAAGTACTGTCCCTCATAACATGTGTAGGGACAGCTGTGTCACGCAGTTTTACACCCGGCTTGCCTCGGCGAACAAAAACACACCGGGGGGGAACTGCTCCCCGGGCATGCAGCAAGAAAAGATGTGGGGCTTTCTCCGCGCCCAATGCAAACGGAAAAATGGTGACGGACAAAGGGAGGGAACTGGTTTCCGTGCGCAGGGAGGGGGTGGTCCATGCCCCCGCAGGGGGCACGTTTAATCTGATTGTGAAAAAGGGTTCCCAAGTTATCAGATCTTCAGAAGATTTAAAATGGCCGTATGTGCATGATTTATCCTTCCACAAAACCCGGAACATCCTCCCCGGGAGTTCGCGGAGAAGGCCTCCCCCAAAAAACTTGATTTGATGTTTCCCCCCCTGGAAAATTCCCGCCCGCGCATGTTGAAACGACTGTTGAACAGAGAAAGGCCTTAACGATTTTTTGATTTCCGGGGACAGGGTACTCCCCCCTGTAACTTTGATGTCAGCCCGTGGCGCTCTGCGTGAATGCTTTGTGAGGCCCCTTGAGGAGGCCCTGTTATTTTTCATTTTCCGGACTATGGGATGAATAACGTATTCCATTGTTCATGTCCCGGAATAGTGTGAAAAATCTGTCTGTGAGGGGATGGAGACGTGGCGACACATTCGCGGACATTGTCCCTTGGGGAAAAGGGAGGAGGAGGGGAGGGGGGTTTGGGGGCAGAAGCC
>JAODAL010040279.1:0-37054 GCA_025379985.1 Phyllomedusa bahiana
GCCCGTTGGGGTCTCAGCCTCCCGGCGCCGCGCCCCGACATCAAAGGCGCGCGCGCGCCGGCCCCACTAGAGTTTTTAAAGGGCCCAGTGTACCGGTAATTGGTATTCCCGGTCACGCCCTTATTTAACCCTCCCCTTCCGGGGGGCCTTCCCGGCTTTAAAGTGCCATTGTTCCCTTTAAAAAGCGTTCTAAGCCTTGTTCCTGATTTACCGTGTACCGTATTTAGCTTCCTTTCCTTGACCACGCTTTTTGGGCCCCCCTGCCCTGCCCTTGACCCTGTCCACGACAAAACCTTTGCCGCCGCCCTCCCTTCTGCCTGCCCCCATAGGGCCTGCCTGACGTTTGCACGTGCATCCCTCGGCTGCCACCGCAAGAATCACGTCAGGGGGGACCTGGTAGACTCCCCCCGCAGAAGCCCCATCCCGCTTTGCGGGGGGCTCTGGTAAAAACCGGGACCTATTTTTTAGATCCGTTCCCGGCGTGGCTTACACCATCGCTTGGGGTGGTCCAGTGGACCCACTTCCACCCGGGGTACGGACCCATTTTATCCTGACGGGGGGTTTCAAAATGTCGTGGTAGGTCCCTAAAAACTTGGTTCCCTCTCTACCCCCCTTGTTTGGGGTGGTATCAGACGAGAAGTTAGCTAAAACCCGCAAACCCACCCATAGAGCCCCGAATCTCAAAAAAAATGGACCCCCCATCCCAACGTAGCAATGGGAGCCCCTGTAAAGTAAAATGTGCGAAAGAAATTTTGGGCAAGGGGGGGGCAGAGGGGACCCGGGCAGAGGGAAAACAAATTGGGCCCCCTCTTCAAACGTCACCACCCAGGGCAGGTTTTTCCGAGGGGGCCGGGAGGTCCGTACAAAGTCCCCGGGTCTGGGCAAGTCTTTAGGGCCCGGGAGAGGCGAAGCAGACCCCCGGGGGGTGAGACAAGGGACTTTATTACGGGCACAAAGGTTTAAAGGCCAGGACAAGTCTCAAATCTTGAGGGTGGGGGCCCCAATAATAAGGGCGATTAGTGAGGGGATTATGGACTTCAGGATGACCCGCTGTTCGTGGGCAAGTCCCCCCCCTTCAGGGTACGGGCCCCAGGCAGGGCGTCCCCAGATTTCCGGAGGCGATGTTTAAGGGCCATTTGGGGGCCGCGGAGGAGATGTTTCAGGAGGAAATTTTGTGTTGTAGAGGGGGCTCCAAGCCCCTTTTGTCCGAGGATCTAGAGGGGGCGTCTGCCCTGACGTTCTTCTCAGCTGCCCGAAAAAGTGCAGGAGAAGAAATTCAAAGCGGGCGAAAACAAGAGCGACCACCTGGCTTGTCGAGGATTCAGTCGTTGAGCAGGTCTGGAGATAAAGAAGGTTTTTGTGATCGGGTGAAGCATCCGATGGTATGGGCGAGCCCCCTCCAGCAAGTGCTGCCCATTCTTTCTAGGGACTAAACTTAATGCCAGTGTTCCGCGATCACCGATCGTTGTAATTTCGTTTGGCTGGAAGTGAAGGTTTTAGGAGAAGAAGCCGCAAGTACGCAGTTTCCCAGAGGGAGGAATTCTGTAGGGAGGACAAGCGCCTGCACCTACTGAGGAGGTGTCCACTTCAAGGGACGAATGGACGCTGCCGGATTGTCCGGGCAGACAGAAATGGAAGCAGAAGAAGTCCCTGACTACAGGCGAAGATTAAGATGTCATCTAGGAAGACGATTAACACAGGACGTAGGAGGAGATCACAGAAGATCTCATTGACGAAATTCTGGAACACCGCCGGAGCGGTTGCAGAGGTCAAATGGGCATGACGAGATAGTTCAAAAATGCCCATCTATCGGGTATTAAAGGCTGTCTTAACTCGTCGCCTTCACGGATACGAATCAAGTTGTATGCTCCACGTAAGTCCAACCTGGTAAAAAAAATTGCGCCACGCAGGTGATCAAAAAGCTCTGAGATCAGAGGCAGGGGGTATCAATTTTTTATAGGGATTTTGTTAAGTCCCCGATAATCGATACAGGGCCGGATAGTACAATCTTTCTTTTTGACCAAAGAAGATACTGCCCCCGCAGGCAAGAAGACTTGGTATGAAGCCTTTACGGATATTCCTCCTGGATATATTCCGACATGCCGTAGTTTCCGGGACAGAAAGAGGATAGACTCTCTCAGGGAGGAGTACTCTGGGGTTGCAGGTCATTAGGACAGTCGAACGGCGGTGGGGGGAAGAGTTTCGGCCTGTCTTTCGGGAAAGACGTCGGCTAGATATGGTACGGCGTGGGCAGACCCGGCAGAGGCTTCGTACACTTACAGAGGCGGGCCATAGAGCTGGACGGAGTACAGGCAGGCATCGCCGAGTGGCACGCAGGACCCCTAAACGGATAATCTCTGCCGTGTTCCAAGTTCTAGGTCGGAGCATGGTCTTGCAACCAAGGGAAGGCCCGGTGGATTTCAGAAAGAGGAGGAGGCAGAACAAGAAGTTCAGAGTTCCTTGTGGTCCCGGTGCAGCGAGAGGTAGAGCATGACCTGCAAGGAAGCAACTGGGTCAGGCGTGGCGGCGGCAAGCCAGCCGACCAGCGGAGGTAGATGGGCCGCAAGTTCTGCATTCATGGCCGCGATCTGGTCAATACACTGGCTATGCTGGGATAACGGCCGTCGTGACGTCCGGAGCTCGGGCAAATGTACCCTGTCAGAATCATGGTAAGATGAACTGTATTGGTTCAGAGGATTCACTGACCACCGCAAGCGTTGATAGTTAAAGCCACGCCAGGGAGCGAGTCTAAGTAGCAACCGCGTATTTCACCACAGAGCCCGCCGCAAAGGGGATTGGACTTGCTGCGGCCCCGTGAGTCTACCAGGTCGCTTCCCCTGGACGTGACTTGCTTGCGTGGCGGCCGGGGTAGTGCGTGGTACAGAATCGTAATCCGGAGACGATGTGGGGACATGGCCACCGCCCGTGGTCAGGCCCTATAATGGACGGCAAGAGGTTAGTGGTCAGAGACACGGGCAGACGGTCACGGGCAGGCTCGGCAAACAGGCAAGGTCGGAAACTAGCGGAACGGACAGGTACACGGAAGTAATCAAACGGAACTCCAAACTCTCTCAAGAAAAACAAACACACCCACCAACTATCTGCAGGAGACGTGCACGGGGGGCGTGTACAATATATAGGACCAGCGGCCGGCATTAGCAAATTACTGGCACGCTGGCCCTTTTTAAATCCAGAGAAGCCATCGCGCGAGCCCTCAAGCAGCGGGTACCCGCCGCAGGGCCGTTCCAGGCAGGAGGCAGGGAACACAGGGAGTGTGGAAGGGGGGTAAGTAACCTGGCGCCGCAGCCTGGGCAGCAAGGGGATGGTAGCGGGCGGCGGCGCCGGACCCCATGACAATACGGATAACAAAAGGTGGTTTTTGCACCAATGAAATACACCAACAGTTACTAGAAAATTTTTTATGTATCCTCATTTAAGTAAAAAGCAACTCCCCACGGGCGCCATCTTTGAACAAAAATGGGGGCTGCACCAAAGTGACAATTACAGGCCTATGTAAACTATAAAAGTTGATCGGATCTACAAAAAAGGTGGTTTTTGCACAAACAATGAATACACCAACAGTTACTAGAAAACTTTTCTATATCCATAATTTAAGTACAAGGTGGCTTTTTTGAACAAAATGGGCTGCACCACAAAAGTGAAAATACAGCTATTTAAAATTTACTATACTCGCCCCCCCCCTCCCCCCCCGCCCAATCACAATACCGACGCCCCCTCCCCCCGCCCCCCTCACCCCCCCCCTCGTCCCACCTCCCGCAATAATGAAATACACCAACAAATTACAAGAACATTTCTGTATTCCCTAATGTAAGTTACAGGTGGCCTCTTTGAACAAAAACTGGGCTGCACAAAATAAAATGTACAATTTCTCCCCAGGTGCGGAGTGTGCTGGGCAAAAAGCGGTAAAAAAAATGCCATTTCAATGCAGGTTCAAAGCAGAGTCTGGGCTGCACAATATACACTGGCGCGTTAGTAATAGATTATCTGAAGATTGTCACCTAAAATATCGCGTGATCGGAAATTTCTGATCAACCTAAAAACCGTGCCGATTCCAACTTTGTCGATTATAATCGCTCATCCCTAGTGGTGATTAATGGTACATACTCAGACTGGATCCCTGTTATTAATGAGGTACCACAGGGGTCAGTATTGGGCCCTATTCTCTTTAATATTTTCATTAATGATCTTACACATGGATTGCACAGTAGAATATCAATATTTGCAGATGATACTAAGCTCTATAAGGTAATCAACACAATAGAGGGGTAAGTGTTTATTACAAAGGGATCTGGATAAGTTGGAGGCTGGGGCAGAAGTGGCAGATGAGATTTAACACAGATAAATGCAAGGTTATGCACATGGGGTGGAAAAATCCATTACATGATTACATGTTAAACGGAAAAACACTGGGTAATAGTGACATGGAGAAGGACTTGGGAATCCTGGTGGACAGTAAACTTTAAATTTTAGCAGCTAGTGTCAGGCAGCAGCTGCCAAGGCAAATAGGATTATGGGGTGTATTGACTGGGGCATAGATGCACATGATGAGAACATCGTTCTCCCATCATACAAATCACTGGTTAGGCCTATTGAATACTATGGACAGTTTTAGGCACCAATGCACAGGAAAGACATTGTAGAGCTTGAACAGATACAAAGGTGGCAACAAAAATAAAAAAAGACTGTTTGACTTCAAATACCACAGAAATATAACGCAATGGTTAGGGTTATTTAGTTAGAGAAAAGACGCATCAGGGGACATAAAAATATGTATAAAATGTATTAATTAAAGGTCAATATAAAAGATTTCATCCAAGATCTATTTATAACACACAGGACTATATTGAGAACAAGGGGGCGTCCTGTACACCAAGAGGAAGAACGTTTCTGCATAGACATAAAAAGGGATTCTTTACTGTAAGAGCAGTGAGACCATGGAACTCTCGTGCCAGAGGAACTAGTCATGGTGAATTCACTAACAGATTCAAAAGGGTCTGATTGCATTTCGAGATGTAATAATTTAGTGTTGAGCGATTACTGTTAACTAACCCATCCGGTCGATTGGTCGATAGCGGGCCATCATCGACAAGATATTCCGATGGTCGATGATTCAGAATTGTCACCGATGACCAATTAAAGATCCTAATGGAGGAGCAACAACACCTTCATTCTTAACCCAAACAGGCTGGAGAAGCTGGAATTAACATCCAAACAGTCAAATTGATGACGTGCTACATCTTAGGCAACACACATAGGTTATAGAAAGCCACAGAAAAAAAGTCACACACCATTCACATCCCTGTCTTGCACCACAGCCTGCACCCTTTAAAAACCTGCTTTTGGACCCAGCCACAAAAATTAAAAAGTGCCAGAAGGCAGTAAAAATTTAAACCCAAATCATTTTACTTGAACGGGACTTTGAATATCCTGCCCGGAACGAGCATGCCCCCCAAAACCTTAAACCCCCCAAACCTCCCTCCCCCCCAGATTAAAAAGTCCCCGAAAAAAAAGGAGTTTTAAACCCAAACCATTTTAGTTGAACTGGCCCATTGCCCTAGCCCTGTCGGGACCCCCAAGTGTGCCAAATTAAACCTTTCTGCCCCCCAAAAATTAAAAAAAGTCCCCCGGGAAAAAAAGGGGAATTTTTAAACCCCACCATTTTAGTTGAACTGGACATTGACTTTTATCGTCCTAAAGCCACAGAATGACCAAAAAAACCCTGTCTGACCCAAAATTTAAAAAAATCCCGGGAAAAAGGAGTTTTTAAACCAAAATTTTAGTTTCCCCTTAAACATAAAACTGTCCCTTTTCCTGGGTACCCGCTTCCCCCTCCGGGAGTCCCGGCCCCAATTGAGTTCATTTGGAAAATACTGGGGTTTAACGCTCCTTTTTCCACCCAGGTGCCCTTTTTCTTGGCATTTTTTTTCTTTTTCCCAAAACGTGCTGGGGGAAAATTGGTTCTGTCTTTGTTCTCTGCCCGGGCCCTCCATACCCCCAGTCCTCTGAAAAAAACCAAAAATTCTGGTCAATTTTTTCCTGTCCCTCCCTTTTTACAATTCGGGGAAAATTTTTTTTTTTCCAGCTATTTCGTAAAATGAAAAGTTTTTTGGGGGGGGTTTAAATTTCCCTAGAAAAACACATTTTTAAAATGGGATGGAATCCCACCTTTTGGGGTTCTTTGTTTCTCTTTTAATTGATTAAAAAGGGTTGTCCAATTCAGGGATTTTTTTGCTATGTTAAAGATCTTGAAAAAAAAAGTCATTTTGCAATATGTGTCCATTAACATTTTCCCCCACCTATTTCCCGTTTCGGGCAGTCCATCACCCATGGCCCTCTTGACAATTGTGGGGAAAAAAAAAAACAAATGTCGTTAGAAACAAATTTTTTTTTATAATAGGACCTTTTAAAATAGCTGCATGTCACAGCAAAATGCCCCCAAAAAAATTTAAAGCCATGACCCCTTTAGCCACTTTTTGGGCAATTGTGAAGAACAAATGGGCTGTTAGAAACAAACTTTTTTTTTTTAATTTGGAAACCCCTTTGTATTTGTGCAAAGTCACAGCAAAATGGGCCCCCCAAAAAAAAAAAAGCATGGGCCCTTTAGCCAAATTTGGACAAATTTTGGGGAACAAAAAGTCTGTTTTGAAACAACTTTTTTTTTTAATAGGACCTGTAGTAATTTCCGGGAATTTTAAAAACAGCATGACCCAAAAAAATTTTAAAAATGACTTCTCGCCACTGTTAAAAAATTGTAGGGAGAAATCCACTTAGAAGCCACTTTTCGTTCCAAAAGGACCATGATTATAGCTTTATCTCACAGCACAGCCCCCCCAAAAAATTATAAATATGACTTCTCACCTCTTTTAAAAAATTGTGAGGGAGAAAGCCACTTAAAACCCCACTTTTCTGTTCCAAAGGACCATGATTATTGCGTATCTCAAGCAAAGCCCCCCAAAAATTATAAATAGATTCTCAGCCACTATTAAAAATTGTATGGAAAATGCCACTTAGAACCCAATTTCTGTTAAAAAGGGGACCAGAATTGTGTATTTCCAGCAAAAAGACCACAAAACATTACAAGCGAAAACTTCAAAGAAAAGGGGTAAATGGAATACGGTGTTGCATAAAACCCTTGCTGTCTTTTACAGTCTCCTCACGCAAAACCAGCAAAATAACTTTTGGGGGAAAAGGGAATAAAAATTGCAGTAAAAATGCTTTTTAAAAAAATAAGTTTTCAAGGGGATCATTTCTGTTTGGAGGGGAATGTAAATTAGACTGGAAACTAATGGGTGCCCTCGGCATTGGGGCCACAACATCATCGAGATCCATGCCTGATTATCTTATAAAATTCAAACGTTTCACATTATCTGTGGAAACCGGGAGCTTTGTCTGAAAAGACCCCCCCGGCTGGTGCGAAGGTCTGCTAATATGACGCTGGTGTAGGCGGACAACACCTCTGGGCTGCGAGCGAGCTTATTTGGGTGGGGGGAAGGGAAAGTCTGATTTTTGTTTTGTCCGGGGACCAGGAGGGTGGCCACCCATTAACTGTTGTTCATTTTTTAGGCCTTAAAGCGAGGATCATGTTTTGGGGGAAAAGGGGGGATCCAAGCACTCATGTGAGAGATGGGGGCCTTGATTCCCAACCCTGGCGGGGGCACTACAAACTGATCTTCCTCCTCTTTTCCTCCCATGCCCCCAAATTCACGCCAACCTCTTCCCCAAAGGGAGGGGGGTCGGTAACAACGGTCAGAAAAACCTCCTCCTCCCCCTCCTCCCCTCCCTGCCTCCGGGACAGCTTCAACACACCCTGACTTGCCTGAGATGAGCACCCTGAGGCTGATGCCTCCTTGCACTAGCCCTTGGACCCCGAACCACGCCTAATGAAGACGATAAAATTGAGAAACTGTCGGCCTTGGGGTTTCGAGGAGAGAAAGGCCCGTGTCCGCACTGGTCCTCTCCTCCCCCGTCGCTGGGGGGACCTTTGTTTTCAGATGTCCAACGTCGTTCCAAACTAAGACACCACAAAGCTCAGCGACAAGGGCTTTGTCCGCATGACCATTTGGTGGCTTCTTCAAAACTGCAAGGATGGTGCAGACTTTTTTACTGCCTCCACTCTCTGGGGCTAACACCCATTTCCGCACCCTGCTTTCAGGCCATGTGTCACTTCGTACTGCGTAAGGGCATTGCGCTCTGCCACAATCGCTGGGAGGGGGGAAATTCCAGCGTGTTGCCACGTCAAAAAATGAATTTTGAGGGGGAGGCCGAGCGGGCGCTCCCAACGAGCCAGGCGGGACAAGCAGGGGGGCAACGGGGGAAGTGCAACCAGACCTCGACCTTCCAGCAGGCAGTCCAACCCGGGTACTCTTTAAAAAATTTCTGGACGAAAAGGTTCATGACATGTCCCCAGGAAGGGATGTGTCCACCTACCGATCTTAAGGGCGCCAGCAATTTCGCCCTTTATCCACACCACCTTCCCTGGCACAGATTTTTTGCCCCCCAGCCAGCGCTGGTCTCGTTCCCCGGGGACCCTCCAAAAAGTCCTGACCTGTGTGGGGACGGTCTCCAACAGAAAAATTTCAACAGGGGCCTGGTTTCTCGGGGCCCAGATCCACCAGAGACCTTTGGAAAGAACCCGCACCATCCCTGCGGTTTTGAAGAGCGTGCGCCAGCCTAGAGCCACCGTCATGACCAAGACACCCACCACTCACCCAGGAGCTGTCACAGAATATACATCTTGGCCGTGCTTACTATCCTTTTTCGGTGGTGAGAGGGGCATTTCCAACAAATGCAGAAAAAGGGCGTTGAAATTTTAGATGACACTGGCGCCGGGGGCAGGGAGGGTTTTTTCTGGAAAGAAATGCCTCCCGGGCATCGGGGTATTGGGGCAGGCAAGGGCCATGACGGGCGGAACCCATCTGTGCCCACCGGGAAGGGAAAAGGAAAACATTTCCAACCCAAAAACCGGGCAATGCCCCAATTAGGGGTTTTTGGGTTTGGGATGGTTTGGGATAAAGTGTTTCTTCTCTCCCCAAAACCCAAGACAGAAGGCGGCTGCTAGACTGGGGGAGGGGAGGATGGGTCCGGTGCTGCTGGTGGACTCGGGCGACGGTGAGGGTGAAGCGGAGGGGCTGATCCCCCGTCATATCTGAAGACAGGGGGGCTGAGGAACGCTTGGTGGTGGCGGAGGAGGAGGGGAGGCTGAGAAGAGGGTGTACATGGTTTTGGGGGGCCCCCCCTCGGTTGGCCTTTTTGGCCAAGGTTCCCCCATTCAACTCATGCTTTGCTGCATGTGACAAATATTGGGGGTGGGTTTAAACCACCTAAGGGTTTTTGCCTCACTTATTTCTTTTCGGGAAAGGGGGGCAAAACATCGTGGGTGAATCAAAGGGGTTGCTCAAAGAAGGCCACTTAAGGCCTGGACCTTTTTACGGCGATAAGCGAGGGGGGGGGTTTTCGCTGACCGGGCTGGTGGAATCAATCAGCGGACTTTTGCGCCACCCTCTCCCTTTTTGAGGGGGACCCTACTGACACTACCCCATCGTGTTCCCCTCGTCCATGTGAAGCGCTCGCAAGCAAAATTTTCCCGAAAAGACCACGTTGGGTCCCAAGTCTCATCATCTCATCAACACAGGGGACTTGGTCGTCCTATTTCTGCTCCAGGACTGCGGGGGTACAACAAAAGGGCCCGCAAGGGGTTGCCGACCGCCTGGGATTTTTGCCGATTGACCGGTTTTCCTTCTCCTCCCTGAGCATCATAACTTTAGTAACTGGGCGTCAGAGCAGAGAAAAAACATCCTCTTTGGCCCCTTTATCTTTTAAAATGCCTTTCTGCCCCCCAAAACATTTTGTCATCAAGAGGCTTCAGACAATGGGTTTTCCCAGTGGGGGGTACACAGTTTTACATTTGGGGCTTCATGTTGGCGGATGCTGATGAGCTGATGACGCATTTGTGGCGTGACTGGGAGGCGAGGAGAAGACTGCTAAGCAGGTTGCATTAACCACTGAAGGGGGACAATTGGCGACGCGTTCGTTTACTGAGATTCACAGGGCCCTACCCAGCGATGACAGGCCTGAGGGTCCTGAAACTGACGATCCGCTGGCATGCGTGTTGTCGCCAGCAGGAAGGGCACCTTCTTTCTCCCTCTACCTCCAGCCACCCCCCCAAAAGCCGCTTCCCACCTAAATTTCGCCCCTTTGCCCAGAAATATAAAATTTGAAAGGTATGGAATAGTTTTGGAAAGCTCTTATTAAAAGACGGCAAATCACAGTATTCTCAAATCCCTCAAACAAAACAAAATTGCTGGATTCAAATTTAACTGCAAAGGGGGCCTATCAACAAAGCGGTCTGCGCCAAAGTAAAAAAACACTATTGAAAAGTATACGGGATAATAAAAAAGGTATTTTTTTTGGCACTTATCAAATTTACCTTGGTGACTACTAAATTGCGTATTCAAATTTAAAAACAAAAAAAGCTCTATGAAAAAAAGCTTTAAAATGACCAAAAATGAAAAAACACCTGTCTGAAATGTATACGGAATTAAAAAGGGAATTTTTTGGGACCTTTCAATTTTTACCTGTGGTGACTTACAAAATTCCCGTATTTCACATTTAAGTGCAAGGTGGCCCCCAATGAAAAAAAGCTGAGTGGGGCCAAAATTTAAAAAACACGTATCTGAAATGTATTTTGGGTAATAAAAAGGGAAATTTTTGGGCACCTTTAAAATTTACCCCTTTTGGGGACTAAAAAATTGCTGTTTTTCAAAATTTAAGTACCCAAGGGGCCCAATGAAAAAAAGCTGTACGCGCCCCAAAACGAAAAAAAAAAACGTATCTGAAAAAGGGATTTGGATTTAAAAAAAGGTTTTTTTTGGGCACCCCATCAACCGTTTTCCCGACTACAAAAATTCTGGGTTCTAATTTAAACCCGCAAGGTGGCTAAATCAACAAAACGGAATGGGCAAAAAATTTAAAATGAACACCTATCTGAAAAAGTTTTACGGGTAAAAAAAGTGGAGTTTTTCGCCCTAAAAAAAGAGAACCCGCAGTTACTAGAAAAGGTGTTCCTAAAAAAAAGTTCAGGCTGGGCCCCAAAATCCAAAAATATTTTCAAAGAAAAAATTTAAAAATTTAAAACATTGCAGTAATGTCTACACTAAATTTTTGGTTTAAACCCATATCCAGTTTTTCTTTTTTAGAGGGTTTGTTGTGTTCGGGCCCCCGGGGGGGCCCCCCCCCGCTCCCCCCGTGACTTTTCAGCGGTAGGGGCTCCTTTAAAATTTTTCTACCTAACTACATAAAATCTTTAAAAACTTTTGATCTAAAATAAATTTTAAAGGGTCACAGTAACAGTAGGCTTTCCCCTGTGAAGAAAAAGAATAATTTCGCTGAGCTGTTTGCTGAGCGTTTTGGACAGGGGGCCCGAGCGCACGTCCTTTCTGCTCTGAGACGCTGAGAACAACCCGATAAAGGAAAAAGGGGGGCTTTCCCATGTAAAACTGGTCAGTGATTTTTTCCAGCCCAAACGCAACCCTCACATCCCCGTCCCTGACGTCGCACACCATCTCACCCTGCTCTATTTCCCAAGGGTGTTTGCTGGCCCCCCCCAAAATGACAGGAAAACGGGCCCAAAATGGCGCGATATTAAAGATGTTTCACAGATTTTTTAAACCCAAAAAATTTTCGCATGAAAACTAAAAAAAATTTATCAACATAAAAAAATTTTGCCGATTTCAACTTTGGGCGATAATAATCCCTCCCAACACTAGTATAAAAAATAACAATTTAAAAGTGACCAGGGTTCCCGGGGAAGGGGCTGGGTGCATTTCGAGGGTGAATAAAATAAAAAGGTTTTAGTTTAACAATTCTAGAGAAGGGTCCCGGAAAACATTTCTAATGTAAAATTTAACCCAAGTTAAGTGACCAAAGGGTTCTAGAGGGAAAGGGGCCGGGGCATTTCTAATGGGTTTAAAAAAATTTAAAAATTTATTAGGACCGGATTTGGGAAGGGTCTGGATACATGTCGAGAAGTAAAAATATAACAAGTTATAGTCCCCTAGGATTTGGGGAAGGGGCCGGGTACAATTTTTTAGATATAATTTAACAAAGTTATGTGACCGGATTTTGGAGAGGGGGCTGGAAACATTTTTGAGATGTAAAAAATATAACAAAATTAAAGTTTACCAGGATTCTGGAGAATTTTGGAAAACATTTCTAGTATAATATAACAAGTTATATTTACCAGGATTTGGAGAAGGGTCTGGATAATTTTAGATATAATATAAAAGTTATTTGTGACCAGGAATTTTGAAGGGAAGGGTCCGGTAAATTTTAGATAAAATATAACAATTATATTTACCCCGGGGTTCTGGGGAAGGGTCTTTGGGTTAAAATTTCAGATGTAATAAAATAAAAAGTTATAAAGGGGGCCCGGGTTCTGGAGAAGGGTTTCCGGATTTCATTTTTGTTTGATTTTAACAAGGTTTTTAAAATTTTTCCAGGATTCAAAAGGGTCTGGATACATTTTAATTTTAAAAAAAAAAAAACAATTATAGTACCCGGGTTCGGAAAGGGTCCTTTGGGAAAATTTTTAGAAAAGTAATAAATAAAAGTTTTAGTGACCCGGATTCTGGAGAAGGGGGCCGGGGGTAAAATTTCCAAATATAATATTAAAAAAGTTATAGTGAACCGGGATTCTGGAGAAGGGTCCAGATCCCTTTCTGATATAAAAAATAACAAGTTAATAGGACCCAAAGGGTTTGGAGAAGGGGGCCCGGGGGCTTTCTAGATGTAAAAATAAACAAGGGTTTTAAATGACCCGGGTTCTGGGAAGGGTCAATTTACCAGGGGTTTTTTTTTGATTGGGCCCGGGAAAGGAGTCGGGAAGGAAGTTTTTTTTCCCCTTTTAAAAAAGGGAAAAATTTGGCTTTTACCCCATGGGGTGTTGCCCCTTTCCCTTTTGGGTCAACATTATAGGGGGCAAAAAAACTGAACTTTAAAGGACACTGTTTTTTTCGGCCTTAAAAAACTATGTTTTTTGCAAGGAAAACCTAAACCGGGGGTTCCCCTTTTAATAGAAACCCCCCCCCCCCCAAATTTTGGGGGGGCATGGAGGAAGGCCCCGTGCCGCCCCTGTGAACACGAACAAGCCCCGGGGGAGTGGAGACAGCCCAAAAGGAAAGAGGGTTTAAAGATGAATCAAACAAATTTAAAAATTCTTAGATGCCGTGGGGAAAAATGACCTAGTGGCCTTAAAAAGAAGAGGGGGTTTCCCCTTTCCACCCCCCAAAACCCCCCAATTTAATGGGTTTCTCCGGGGGGTTTTCCCCTGGGAAAAAGCCCCAGGGCCCCGTTTACAAACCGTTTTCGGGGGGATCTATTATATCACATAGGTGCAAGTGGACCCGTTTTACAACATACATTAACGGCGTCCGATGGACGCCATTGACTGCAAAAGGACTGTTTGGGGTTTTTGCCGTGGTATTTTGCATTTTTATAGAGGGAAAAAAGTGCAGGGTTTTTTGCGCTATTTTTTATTTCTTCCCCAAGGGGAAAAAAAGCGACTGAACCCCCCAAAGCTGATGTGGGAAAACCAAAGGCCCCAAGCTGTGAGTGGCCCAGCCACTTTTTAACACTGAAAGGTTAAAAAAAAGGGATTTTAGGGGCCCAAACCCAAAAAAAATTTGGGAAAGTTAAAATCTCCTGTGGGGAATTTTAAAAAATTTTCAAAAAACAAAAAAAAAGTTTATAAAAAAATAAAAGAAAACAAGCACTGTAAAAATAACACATTTCCCATTGAAATCAGTTTTATTTTAAAAAAGTGTCACCCAACAAAAAATATATACATACCGTGGTTCCCTGAAAATAAGAGAGGATCTTATATTATTTTTTGCTCCTTAAGATGGGCTAATGCTTATTTTGAGGGGATATATTAATTTTTTGTTCCTTTGTTTAGCGATACATATAATACTCTACTACAGTATATGGTGGAGGTCTGTTCATCAAAAAAAAGCAGGAACCCTTCCCAAATTAAAAACAGGTACCCCCAAAAGAATTACACTCACCATACCCCCATAGAACCCAAAAAATTAGAGCTGGCAATTGCTGATGGTATATGGGCTCTCACACACAGACTTGCCTCACTCCTGGCAAAGGCGCATCATTATCAGGTCTCTTGCCATTCTAGCTGTGCTCCACTGCAGCCAAATGAAGCTGTTGGCTTCCACTGGTGACCAGAAGCAGCCACAACAGCCAAGCTAGGGATTGTAGTGATGCCAGCAGGACTACCCGATCTATATCTGAGAGCCTGGCACTACCCAACCCTTAGGCTAGGTTCAGACGGGGTCAAATGGGGCGCATTTCGGTCCCTATTTCACACCATACTGCGCTCAAATACGGGCGAAATGCGCCCCAGTCATCACGGTAATCCACAGTTCTCATAGAGAACTATGGATTACGCCTCCTCTCCCCAGGCGGCGTACACGCCGCGCAGGGAGAGAAGTGACATGTCAATTACTAGCGGCAAATACGCGCCGCTAGTAATGAATATCTATGGGGCCGGCAGGCTGCCGGACCCCCCACTCCACGTAATTACTCCGTGTGAACCTAGCCGTAGAGTATGTCCACGCGGCATGATTTTTTTTCAGACGGTTTTTGGATTTGAAAAACATTTGTCAACCATCCCCGTAGACTTTACTGGAAAATTCACCCAGTGGTCTACACTGCCCGGTTTTTCTACTGGGTGGATTTTCATACAATGGCCATTCCGAAAAACTTTGAACATGTACAATCTTCCACCCAGTTTGGAGGCAGAAGGTGTGCTATTCAAGGATTAGAGGGACAGCCAAACCCACAAAATACGGACAGAACCGTCCCCCAAAACCATTCAAAAGACTAAAGAATACCGGCTGGCTTCTTTAACCAGAATCCAACCGTTTTTTTACCACGCTGTGTGGACGGAGCCTTATTGTTGTGTTTTTTTTTTTTTTCTTGTGTAATTCCTTTGGCGCTGCCTGCTTTCCTTGATAAAGGGTTTACTGTATCTGTCCTGCTGTATTCTATTTACTTTTGTACATGTATAGCTGCCTGGACCCTTTTTTTTTAATGAACTGTAACTAGGTCTTATTTTTGGAGTAGGGCTTGTTATGATCATGCCCAGCAGACCCCTAGCTTTGGGCTCGGGTCGCCAGCCACGGCCGCTGTGGCGAAAGCCATGGTTTTTTACCTGATGTCCTGTATTTGTTTTACCAATGTGAACTTGGGCATTTCTCTGTGTGCTTAATTGATTCCTGGCCAACGCCCGTGGCCAAGAACCTTCCAGCACACTCTTAGTTAAACTGGTTCCTTTTGAGTGCAGCTCTGATCTCCTATCCCATTTTGTACTACGCTGCCCGTGTGTTGCTAACTTGGCCTGCCCGACTACGCTTGCCTGTTCTGTGTTTGTTTGTCTCTGTCTGTGTTCTCACTTGGCTCAGTGCAGTTATCCGTCATCTGGTTGGGGCGGAGCTATTAAGGAGTCGGGGTCCCCAAAGGCAGGGACAGAGGCTGGGACCAGTGTCAGGGCCTCACTTCTCTGTCTCTCTGTGTGTGTCCCTGACAGAGCTTATATTTTTTTTCTCATTCAAAAGTCTTTATTGACAAAATACAGAAACTAAGGGCGACATGTCCGAAACCGTATCTATGCCAGTTTTTGGGCGCTTTAAAATCATGAAATGCGCCTGAAGCTAAATACGGTGGTACCCTCCGCCCTGGGCCGCAGGCCGGGGCGGGTGCCGCCGCTGGCCGGGGGACGACCCGGGGGCCCGCGCCTGCCGGGGACTCCCCTACCTCGCCCTGGCTGTCCGCCCCCTCTCCGGGCCGGGGCCGCGCCCCCGTGTCCTAAGGCGGCGCGCGCTCGTTCTCGAAGATTTAAAGGGCCGGCCCCGATAATTGGCTGATTCCAGCCTTTTCCCCTACTTAAGGTACGTCCCAAATCACCCCTTCTGGATCTATGTTGTTTTGCCCCTAGCAAAAAACGTTTCCAAAAATTTTTTTCCGCCCTCCCCGTTACCAGACCTCTTGCTACTTTCCGATCCGAACCTCCTGCCTGCCCTGACCCCCTCCTGCCCCACGACCACAACCATTCCGCCTCCCCTGCCCTTCCCGCCCATCCATTTCTGGGACAAACGACTCTGTAAAACCGACCTGGGCCGCCATCTCAAGCAAGTCTCCCCGCCGCGCAAGTCCACCCCGTTTTGCGGGGGGTCCGGTTTTAAAAAAGGGGCTACTTAATTCCTTTCCCCCTTGGTGTGGTTTAGCTACATCGTTTGCGGTGGTCCAGGGGGCCCCACCACCCACCGTTACATTTTGATCCAGCCAGGACCCCCAATGCCCCTGCCAACCCTCGCGGATTCACAACTTGTCCCCAAACACCAGCAGATCGCACAACAGCACAGCTTTTGGTCAGCTGCCCCCATAATGCCCAATTCCTGGCCTCCCACAGAAAACCCCCCTCTTCCCCAGGGGTTCCATCCCTTGGGCCTCCCCTGGCAACTGTGGCCCCGAATTTGTTTTCCCCTTACCCTCCAAGTTTGATGGGACTCGAACTCTGCGGAGGCTTTTTTACGCATGCTCCATGCACGTACTATGCCGGTCAGTTTCCCACTAAAAGGGGGCGAAGGTGGAAATTTCCGGGGTACCTGCTATCCAAAAAGGCCCGGGCCTGGGGCAAACCCCTTTGGCCCGGGAACGACCCTGTGCCCGCAGACCTACGGGTTTTCCCCGAACCCGCATTTTTTTCGAGACCTCGCGAGCATTTTCCGCGGAGACGCACTACTGAACTACGCCAAGGGGATCCTCCGTGGGGGAATTGGGGCCCTTCCGCACCCTACCCCCACGTCAGGAAACACGCCCCTTTGCGCCATTTCAAAAAGGGGTCTGTAAACAGATAAAAACCACTTGGGCAAAGACCTTCCTTCTTCTTTGGCAAAAACCTTCCCCATCGGGCACCCGCATTGACGGGGGTTCAGGGAGAAAACGCGGGACTCACCAAAGCGTGGTCGCACAGCCCGCTTTCTACCTCCGGGGCCCCCGTGTTCCAAAGGGCCCCCGCGCCCCCCCCCCCTCATTTCGCTACAGAGGAACCCATGCAGGGGGACCGGGGCCCCCACTTTCGGATGGGGAGGGGGTCCCCCCCCGGGAGGAGAACCCCTTTTTCTCTACTGCGCCCCCCGGACCATTTCCGGGTTTTGCCCCGCAGCGTCCTCAGCGATCGGAAACGCTCGCCCCAGGGGCGTAGAGGGGCTCCTGGGTGCTCAGTCTTCCCCCCACTGTTTTTTTCCCCGTACAAAAAACGACGATTTGTCTTTCGTTCCGGGCCTCCCCTTTCCCTACTCCGCTCCCCCGGGAATTTTATTAACGCCTCCCTGGTGTACCTATCTTTTCCAGTAACCCCCCGGAAAGCCCTTGGTTATCTCATCATCATGGGGAGCTTCTCATGACCCATTCTGTTCATCACCGGGGTGCCCCTCCGTGTAGGGGTCCCCCACAGGGAGAAGATTCCTTTCATTTCCCGCCCGCGCTTCGGCGATCCTTTGGGGGCTGCCCTGGCGCAATGTCACCCCCTGCACTTGTTTGGGAAGACAGGGAAGTCCTGCTTGGGGAAGGATGCCGGATCTCGTTTGGGGCCCCGCCCGGTGTCCATCCCCCCCCCGTCGTCTATCAATCTTGCAAGGGGTCTGCCAGGGGAGTACCAGATTTTGGAGATGTGTTCCCGGGGAAACAGGCGAGAGGCACCACCCCATGGGCCAATATGACGGGCCCCTAGGGACCCCCCTTCCCCCGGAACCAGTCCTCCCCGGTGGGGGTCTACCCTCGCTGTGCCCAGCCCCGGGCCCATTCGGTTTTAAATTCAGGAAATTTTCGAAGGTTTTATACCAAGTCTTTCCTCCCCCCCGGGGGGTGGTTTCTTTTTGTCCTTTAAAAAGGTTCTTTTCGCCTGTGTTTTGGGACTACAAGGGTAAAAAGACAGGTGAAAACCCTACCCTCTCCCCCTGATCTGAGCTTTTTGATCGCCTCCGGGAGCCAAGGTCTTTACAAAATTAAAACCCTACGGGACCTATAACCTCAAAAGAATACGCAAAGGGGGAGGTGGAAAAGGGCTTAAACACCGGAGGGGCTTTTTTGAATATTCGTGATGCCGCCCCTATGCAATGCCCCACCGTATTTCAGGAGTTCCCCAACACGTGTTTCGGGACTTGCTGTCCCCTTGTTTTGTATACTTGGGCCCCAACATCCTGTTTTTTTTCCCCTGACATCCAGACCCATGGGGTACAAGTACGCAGGTTCTGCGACGCCTGCGGGCAATGACTATTTGCCCCGCTGGAGAAGTGCGGTTCCACCACCCGCCTCCCTTTTCCCTTGGGGACATAGTTTCCGATCAGGGTCGCGATGGACCCCTAAACTCTCTGCATCCAGCAGGGCCACGATTTGGGCTGGGATTCAACGTTTCTAAATTCGCCAAATACCCCATTTCATTCCCCCCTTCTCTACCCGGGTCCCATCGGGCTCTCACCCGTAAAAATGTAACCCCAGAGCTGGCCCCGCGGGCCAAAACATTCCCATCTAAAAACAGTATTTTTCACACCATTTTGGCCCGCCGATCCCGAAACCCTTCACCTAGAGGGGGATGCCTCTTCCGTGGGACCCGGGGCTTCCTACCCCAAGGCCCTAAAGGAAACCTCACATGTGGGTTTTTTTCAAAAACCTTTCCCCCAGAACGAATTTCCCTTTGGAGACCGGAAACTTGGGTAAAATTGGCCCCTGGGAAATGGGACATCTGTTGGGGGGAGCTCGGGACCCTTTGACGTCTCAAGACCATAAAAATCCCAATACCTCCCCGACAGCTCAGGTTTTTAACCCCCCAGCCCCTGGTTCTGTTCTTCTCGCACTTTGATTTAAGAACATTCCGACCGGCCAAAGAAATATCAGCACGCCTTCCCCGGGGATCTAACACCGGGGAGGGTCGTGTCACAGCACACTAACCTGAACGGCCCCCCGATTCATGTGGGCCCGTGGGCTCCCGGAAAATTTCCCTGCAAACCCATGGCGTCCCCGCTCAAGGGGATCTGGGTTGGGGGCATAGCTCCTTTCTGGCCGCCACCCGGATACCGAAAACCACTCCTCACTCGCGAAAACTGAGGCAACCCTGCCCAAGACTCAAGGACTTTGTTTTTTTCCCGAACCACATGTGCCCAAAACAAGGGCCCCGCCATGGGCCCCCTGGTTCCCCTTTGTCCCTGCCCGTTCCAGAGTCTCCATGGACACACATAGCATGGGCTTTTCACGGGGCCTTCCTCCTTTTCGGAAAAATCGGTCATCTGGGTTTGGGCACTGACCGATTTCTAAAATGTCACTCTTTCGTTGCATGGGGTTAATTCCCCCTTCCCCCCACCGAGCGTCCAATTTGTCTCTAAATTCTGGCGGCCCTGTGTTCCCCGGGGGCAAAACCAAATAAATTTTTTTTCTGCATATCTCCCAGACAAAGGGAAAATGGAGAGGTAACCAATTTTTTTTGGGGGGGTACTACCATTCATGTCCGCACAGGAAAATGGTCCAATTGCTGCCCGGCCCCAGTTTCATATAACATCGGGGCTCCGACCAACGGGTTTTCCTTTTTGGGGGTCTATGGCCTCACCCGCGCCCTCCCCCTCCCCCCGGGTTCCACCTCCGGGTTCCCCCTGGGCAGCCTTCAGGGTACTGGGTCATTTGGCGAAGACCCACAACCTTCTCCAGGGGTTTCAGCCCCTATAAACCCCGGTGAAAGTAAAGACCCTTCCCCCAAATTCCTCCCAGGGGATAAAAATTGGCCTCTTCTAATACATACCCCCAAAATCCCCCGCTATAAAAATTGGTCCGCGGTTTTGGGGCCCCCGATTCTGCGACAACGAACCCCCTGTCCTTAAACCTGCCTGCCCCCATCTCTCGGGTCCCTAAAGCTTTTCATGTCTCCCTCCTAAGCCCTTGCCCGAACCGGGTTTTTCCAGAGGAGCGTGCTCCGTCTCCTGTGCTAGAACCCCTGATTCTTTTAAGTGAAGGACATCTTTGACTAAGATCGTCAGGGGGAACGATTTTTTTTTGTAATTGGGGGGCTTCGCCCCGAAGAGAGGTCCTTGGGAAACCAGTCCCAAAATCCTGAACCCAAACCTTATCCTAAATTCCTTCGCCTAAAAAAAGGGGGGACCTAAGGGGGGGGTACTGTCCGGGTACCCTCCGCTCCTCCTTTTGCGGGCCCCGGGGCGCACCCCTGCCCCCCCCCCGGGGCCCCAGGGGCGGTGCCGCCCCTGGCCCCGGGGGCGAACCGGGGTCCCCGCCTGCCCGGGGGCTCAACCGACCTCGCTCCTGTGCTGTCCCGCCCTCGCCGGGCCCAGGGGACGGTGCCCTGTCCAAGGCGCCCGCGCTCGTTTCGAGGATTTAAAGGGGAGGCCCCCAAATTGCTAATTTAGGGGGCCCCTTCCCCTATTTAAGGGCACTCCCCCATCACCCCTTTGGATCTATGTTGCCTCTGCCTTAGCTAAACCCTTTTCCCAAATGTATTCTTCCCCAACCCCTTTTACCAGACCCTTTTCACGTTTCTCGACCCGAACCCTGCTGCCTTTTCCCCGACCTTCTGCTGCCCACGACTACGATTCTCACTACGACTCGTACCAAAAGCTGCATCTTTGGCCCCCCAACGCAAGAAGTACGTCAGGGGACACCTGGGCCCACGCCGCACAAAACCATCCCGCTTTTGAGGGGGGCTTGGTAAACCAGGGGGTATTAATTCCGTTCCCTGGCGTGGTTAGCTATATCGCTTGGGGGGTCCCGGGGGCCCCCACCCAGGTTACAGATACTTTTTAAAAAATTTGGGGTCAGGTTATTTCTTGCATAGAAAACTTAATGTGCCAAAATAGCAGATCGACCAAAAAAGGGGGCATTGCATCAAAAAAGGGGCATGTATCAAAAAAAGGGGCCATTGCATCAAAAAGGACGCATTGCTCAAAAAGGGGGGTGTATCAAAAAAAGGGGGCTTGCATCAAAAAGGGGGGCTTGCTACTCGCGGAACAACATTTAGTATTGGATGGTTATTGAGGCCATTGCCCACGGGGCGCTAACAAATGTAAGGCCCTCAATGGGGCATTTCGCTGGGGGCGCACAGTCACCATATTTGGCGCATTGCAAATTGGTTTCCCACTATAAGGGCCCTGTTTTTTGTACACAGTCCATTTTCAACAAAATATGGGTAAAAAGTGGGGTTTTCCCCAAAATAGAACAAAAAACGGCGTTTGGGGTCTGGGACATGTCGCCCCTTTGTTCCAAAAAAAATATCAATTTTAAAGCAAAAAAATCATAAAAAAATTTTGTTAAAACATTGACCCTTTTGGGGCCCTACAAATAAAAACCGAACAGTAAATTATTTTGTTGTAAATTTCTCAATATTGGATTCATGGTGATATAAACCACGAATCAGCAAGTCAAAGAAAGTGGCAAATAGTTATTACCGGAAATAAAAAGAACAATGCGCAAAGGTGGGGAGGGATAAATCAATAAACATGATTTGATTGAATTAATATATTTTTTTCGTTACCCCCATATTATTATTCATTTTATATACACATCGAGACAACTTCTGTAGTCTTATAATTTGATTTCGGCCATGTACAGTTTTAGTTCAGATTGCATTAGAAAACCCATAGGAGCATCGCTCGCTCTCCCATTGGTCCAAATAACGGCGCCTCTTTAACTTAGCCAATCACAAGAGCGCGCTCGGAATTTCTTTTCCCCATAGAACTCTAGAGAAAGTAGCTAGCGCTGTGATTGTCTAAGCTGGACGAGCCCCCGCAAGCTCAACCATCACTAGTTTCTCTGCCTTTTTACTGTATTTGAACTGTCCCGCCTTGGAATATGATTGGGCAATTTTTCTCCATAGGTTATAATGGGTCCCCGTCGCTCCTATTCTGATGGTCAATTCTCCTCCATAGGATATAATGGGCCAATGTCGCTCCTATTCTGATTGACTGGTTTTTGCCGACCAATCAGAAGAGCTTAAACAATTTGAATACTGTATTTCCCGGCGATTCTCTCTATTGCAAATTTCCCCATGTAGCGCCGGTCTCGGCGACAAATGCGTTGTTCCGGATTTTATTAATGTTAAAGTTTATAGAAGGTTTCAGCTCTTTTTCAGAGAATATTTTACACTTAATAAAAATGATTTTTTTAATCATACTCCTGCCTCACGGCGCTGAGAGCCGAGATTGCGTGGTGCCGATCTCTCCATAAGACTAACAAGTGGAGAAGTAGCTCGCGCTCTGATTGGCTGGGATAGGCAAGCCCCTGCTAGCTCAACCAATCAGCTCTATTCTGCATTTTTACTGTATTTTGAACTGTCCCGCCTTTGAATTTGATTGGTCAATAGTTCTCCATAGGTTTTAATGGGTCTTTGTCGCTCCTATTCTGTTTGTGCTGAGCTAGCCAAGCCCCCCGCTTGCTCAGCCAATCAGCTCTTGTCTGCATTTTTACTGTATTTTGAACTGTCCCGCCTTTGATTCTGATTGGTCAATAGTTCTCCATAGGTTTTAATGGTTCAATGTCGCTCCTATTCTGATTGGCCGGTTTATGCCGACCAATGAGAATAGCTTTCAGAATTTGAATTACTGTATTTCCCGCTAATGTCCTATATCCTAATTCAAGAATTAGGATATTGGAAAGTGATTTTGTTTTTATGTATTTTTTATTTTAAGGTTTCAGCTCTTTTTCTGAGAATGTTGAACGCCTTTATAAAGGCGATTTTTTGATTCATACTCTGCACCGACATCTGGAATGATTTCTTGCTGTTCCAGCCTGTCTCGCATCGGAACAGATTTTCGGCGCAGTCCCCGCACAGCGCCCATGTCCCACCCACTGCGACCCATGGGTCCACCGCCTGTGCCCCACACACTGGCGAGGCGCAGGGACCTTTTCCCCGCATGTATGCGTGCACTACCTCCGGCGGCGAATCAGAGGCGCAGCACCGCACTGCGCCAAAGTCCCGCACTGCGCCTCACACACTGGCGAGGCGCGGCGGACTTTACATGGAATGTATAAGAGTATGTTCACACAGTCAAATTTCGGCGCGCATTTCGCGTAGTATTTGCTCTCTAATACGAGCGAGATGTGCGCCGAAATTACAGTAATCCATAGCTCTCACAGAGAACTATGGATTACGCCTCCTCTCCCCGCTCGTACAATACGAGCGTCTTGTACACACGGGGAGATGAGTGACATGTCAATTACTGGCGGCGAATACACGGTGCGAGTAATGCATGTCTATGGGGCCGGCGGGCTTCCGCCCCCCCGCATCGCGGGAGTAAGCGCCGATCAGCACGACTCCCAAACACGCGGTGTAATTGCGGGGCGTACTGTACACCCCGCAATTACACTGCATGAACATAGCCTAAGTGTAGTCTGTAATACTAAGGTCACCAAGCGACCGCAATGTCACATCAATTTCAGACCTTCCGGGATCCTTTACCAACAATAACCAATACTTGAATTGTATGGACTGTATATTCGTTCACACTGTAGATGAAGATTTCCCAAGAAAAGAGAAGCAGCATCATCCAGCTGATTGATAGCGTCTCTGGGCCAAGAAAATTGCCAAACTGCATCATGTGAGGCCCTAAAAGCAGGAAGAATATGAAATGAAGTCCATCCATTCATTCCAAAGCCAGAGGTGAACAGACGTCCAGGCAAAATATCAGAGTCAACTAGTCACTCATCACAAGGTCGATCAGTTCTAACGTGACAGACACAGCAGTGGAGGCGGCTCGTGTGCTTCGTAACAGTGAGATCACAGACGTCCATGGAAGCACCGGGCACATTACACAGGTCTGGAATGATGGCCCGAAAAAAGGTGAAGAAGCCTCGACTTCAATCTCATCATAAGAAAAAAGTACGAAAAGTGGAAGATTGGAAACGCCGCCTAAAATAACTCCAATAACCATTGTAACAAGGAATCTTTGTGAAGTTTATAGAATTCCGCCAGAAGTCCATCTTCTCCAGTGGCTTTTTTATTAGGGGCCTGTCAGAGCGCTTCTTCTAGTTCTTCACAAGTAATTGATTGATCTAACGCCTGGCCTCTGACGATAAATGTTGGAGATATATTGGACAGATTGGTTTAAATATCCGTCATTAATCTCGGCTGTCAGGAAAAAGCCCACCCCGCCGGCCCACTCGAGGGTCGACGGCCTGACTTGGGGTGTATCGTGACATTGCGCTGCCCCCTAGGGGTACACAAGGTCAGCCAGATACTGTTTCACCGTTAACCCCTGTCCACACTGGCACAGGGAGACTCCGGGAGGGCGAGAGAACATACTCCTCGCCAACGAACCTGCTGCCACCAGTTTCTAGATTAGTTATAAGACCGGTCCGTTACCGACTTATAACCAGGCCAGGAACCAAACTTGGGGTAGCTATATTTTATAGACCGAGTACTAGGCGTACAAGACAGATTAACTCAGAATAAAGTTTATAGATTTAATTAGACAAATATATACAAAATGATATGGGTATGGGTTACAGACAAAGGCAGTAAAATGTGTCCAGTTACCTATGGTTTTCGGCTCACATGGGGGGGGGGGCTTATGTGGCCTAGCTTCTGACTGTGGATGCTCCTGGAAATCCTCTTAGGCACCCCCACTCCGGGATCAACGACTGGCTCACCTGGGCTCTTGCTTATATCTGTAATGGGACAGCCCACGTGGCAGCCCCCTACACGCCCCCACACACCCCTGGGACGGTCTATAAACTCCTCCCACTCTGGCCATGCAATTTCTGACTGAAAAAATAAAATGGACCATAACGCAGCAGGGCATTGGCGCAGAACCGAGCGGGTGGCATCTTCAGAACTGGCTTGACCTACACTACGCCCTCATGCCAGACACCCCTGTCCTTGGTGCCCCCTAAGTCCAGTTCTCGGTTTCTCAGTCCCCATGCAACCTAGAAACTCGGGACTAGCACCGGGCTGTGCAGAAAGATTCACAATTTAAAATGTGAAATCGGGGTATACCATGGATCCACGATTCTCTCACAAATCTTTATAAAAGATCGGGGCCGCTGCAGCTGGGTTGGTTTCATTCAAGTCTTTGTTCTGGGGTTGAGAGTGCACATGTTTTTAGGTGCCAATTAATGGAAATGAGGGTTCTTTTGATGGGTCAACCCCTGCTGCTGTATTAGCTTCCTATGGAAGAGCATTTACAATGGTTCTTAGCTGGGCTGATTAACGTGTAAATTGAGCTTTCCTGGGGGCTGGGGGCCATCTGTGAGATTGGACTAGTTCCGAAGTTGGAGAGATGACTGTCATTTTTTGAGTGAATTTTCCTCACACCGTCCCCCTGGAAGTCTAAAGATTTTTATAGAATTGGAGCAAAACCCACAAGATACCAGGGTTCTCGTTCACTAGAGTGCCATGTTCTGCCATCAGTTCAGCAATATGATGGGAGGCTTGTTGTGCCTTACCCACCATAGTGAACAAATAGCCATCACTTTACCCTTGGTCAAAAAGCACTGTTGGAAAAGAACCGTTTGTTTTGTGCTACCTTAAAGGGGTTCTCCCGGACTATCTTTTTATTTGTTTAGATTTTCTCCTACTAATCTCTCGGATATAGATCCCTCTAACAAAAGACTTTATTGTATCCAGCACACACGCTACAGGAGTTGACCTCTCATTAGAGGCATAAAATTCTTGCATTTCAGCTAAAATAGCCGTTCCTATCAAATGCACCCAGAAAGGAGTTAGACGCCACATCCGCTCAGCGCATAGTTGCTTGGGTCAAACATTCAGACACACCCACAAAGGAGAGTGATCCTAAATACACCTTCCTTTGTATTCCCCAGATGCCGCAGCATGGTCTGTTCTGTAAAGGGAATGATGCGTGGTAGAATAACATGAATATTGTTTAACTGTAGAATGGCGCAGTCTCCAAATATCCCGCAACCACACCTCATTCAATACTCAATAGGGGAAGTAGGCTGGGACAGGGGATTAAAATTTCCCATGTGGAATTTATCCCAGTAAAGGTGTAGAAAATTATTTAAATCACCCATAATCAAGGTAGGAACCCCCAAGAATATCTCCAAGTGGACCATAATCTTCTTTTAGAATCTCACAAGAATATGGAGGAGGAATCTAGACTGCTAAAACGTTGAGTTAAGTAAAGCTTACAATTAACAAACAAATCTTCAGTTTGCGTAAATTTTTGAGTCAAATTTGAATTAAAATATTCAATCCCCATGCATATTTGAAGAACACTGAGTAATAGAAAGCTTCTACTCAAGGGCGTTGCAACTGGTGTGTTTACTCCGTTATAATGTGTGTCTTACCTTATAAACATACTGTACATACATACAAACATATTATTACCGAAGGGGACTGTGATGAAAATTGACACAAAAAAGTCATCCCCCCCCTCCAACTTCATAACTCAAGTCACTCAGAAATCACCCCAACTCCACCAGGAAGCCTCAATTTATTAGCCCCAACTCAGATGCATTGCAAATGCCCTTCCATAGGAAGCCACCCCAGAAGGGGAGGCCAGCACATCAAAAGAATCCTCATTTAAATTCATTAGCACCTGACTCTGGTTGAAACACATGGGCCCTCAGATCCCCAGGATCAAAGGCCTATGCCAGACTCAAAGGCACCGATATTTCATAAAGATTTATGGGAGAGGCCTTCAGAACAAGTCTACCCCGGTTTCACATTTTAAAATATGAAACTTTCCACACATTCAGTGGCCACTCCCACGTTTGTAGGATGCAGGGTAAGGAAGAAATCCAAAGCTGGCCTTAGAAACCCAGTAGGATAGGCATGTGTGGTACCAGGCAGTAGCTTAGGCCCATCCGTTTCTGATGGTGCCACTGGCTCAGTTCTGTCCCAATGCCCTGCCGCGGTACGGTCCATTTTGGTGTTCCAGCCAGAAAACTGGAGTGTGCAGGTCGTCTCGGGGGCGTGAGGGGGAGTGTAGGTGGGTGTGACATGGGCTGTCCCAGCACTGATTTAAGTCAAAACCTAGCTTTGCCCAGGGTCATTCTCTTTTGGAAGGGGTTACACCGAGCATACAGGAGTGTCCAGAACCAGCAGGCCACATTTCACCCCAGTGTTAGCCCAGCCCAAAGACAACATAAGGTAACTAGACACATCTTGCTGCCTCTTTGTTTGTAACCATACTCATATTTGCACCTCTGACCAATATCTGTATAGTATTGTCCCTATGTATATACTGTCTGTCTAGTGCACCCTCCAAGGCAAATTAAATCTATAAACTTTAATCTGAGCTAGTCTGTTGTCTTGGTAAGCGACCTCACCCGGCTTATTCTCGGTCTTTAATATATCGCTACCCATCGTTTAACCAGCGTGGGTAAACAGATCTCTCCCAGCCGTTCAGGGTTGTGGGTGAGTGGGGTATACTCTCGCACTCCCTGGGTCTCCCTGAACGGACAGGGGTTAACTGTGAAACCATATCCGGCTGACCTTGTGCGTACCCTTGTGTGTGACACAATGTCACGAAGTCAGGCCGTCGACCCTCGATTGGCCCGGCGGGTTTTCCTGACAGAGACCATGTTGCAACCAAGAATTAATGGCATACCTCTTGGAGGTGTCCGCAATCCCATTACATTTCACGTTATTATGTTACCACAGTTCACCATAACCTTTCAAGGTTAGAATCTTTCCCAGTCAGACAAGGCCCAGCACAAACCAGATAATTAAGCAGGAAACTATCTGTGGGTCCTGCTCCCCTAACATCCCCTAACACGGCTTATTTGGACGAGACTTTGGATGAGGTTTTCAGAGCATTTCCTCGCCCAAAACCTCGTCCAAAACACTTCCAAAATCCCCCCAGTTAATTTAATTGATTCCTGTGTAAAACCTCGTTGTAGTTCACACACAACGAGGTTTTTACACGCTTCTTTGGAAACACTGAAAAAGAAGTGTCATGTCAATTCTTGAAGCGTGTTTTCGGCGCGGTTTTGGCACAGTTTTTGTCCTTGCTATTAATTTGTATGGGTGAAAACCTCATCGAAAACCTAATCCAAGACCTGATCCAAAACCTCGCCGAGAAACGCCTCTAAAACCTCTTCTGAAGAAGCGTGTTTAAAAACACGTCCAAATAAGACGTGTGAACATGGCCTTAACATAAAAGTGTCAAACCCATATCATACAAATCCCCTCTTCCCGAAGAGTATGGAGCAGTTACTTCTCTGAAGGCCCAAAATGGCACGATAGAAAGAGTAAATTACCAAGTCAAATAAAAACTGAACACATCGGTCCCGCTTATGTAATCAGCAGCATAATATAATAAACGATAGAAAAAGCCAACATGAAGTAAAAGCACTTTATACAAATAACTAATATAAACATCATTATGACAGCAATACTCATCTAGACGGTCCAGTAGATTTAAGAGTACGTTCATTAGAGTCCAGCCAGGCTAAGGCATCTTTAGAGTTATCAAAAATGTGAGTTGATCTGAAGGCAGACACTCTCAACTGAGCAGGATACATCATGGAGTATGATATAGTATGATTCCTGAGTCGACGCTTAATTTCCAGGAATTGGGGGGGGGACGTTTCTGAATTTCAGTAAAAAAACTGGATAAATGGAAGCTTGCTGTCCATAAATGGAAATATCTCTTTTATTCCAGGCTGCCCTTAAAGGGGATTTATCACTTCATCAGTTCGGCTGTTTCCTTGTAACTTCATTTTCTCAGTTGCTCAAATCCAGGGGCGTTTCTTCCCCTCCCAGCTGGGTGTTTCTTAAGTGAAGGGGGATGACATTATCCCCCCCTTCACTGTTCATGCTCGCCCCCCAGTCAGTGTGCTTGTTTGAGATCAGTGGGAGGGGATAGCACATCCCGGCTCTTCCCCCCCTCTGTGTCTGAGTCCACATGTCACTGTGTCATTCCTCTCTCTATGCAGTCTTATTTTGTAAGAGCTGTTTGTTTACATACCACAGGCCTGTGTTCAGTCTAGAGAGTCTTCTATGAACTCAGAGCACTGATCTCTTCTCCTCTCACAGCTGGAGGTTTGTTACAGTTTAATCCAGTCTTCTATGAACTCATCCAGAGCAGCACAGATCTGTCTCCCTTCTATGTTTCTACACAGCAGCATTAGGCACCGAGCACAATTATGCTGTTTTCTGATTGTAGAAGCAGCTGCAGTGTTGCTGTGGAGCTGCTGGCTGTGCAGAGTGAATTGTTGCCGGCCACTTATTCTGAGTGAGAGAGGCAGGAATGCATACTCCCGTGAATACGACCAGGGGCCAGACAGAATGTAAATTAGTAGAGCCGTCAGCCAATGAAATGAAAGGAGGAGGAATCCGACCAGCACTGGGGAACAGTGTTTACACAAAACGAAGATAAGGGAGACCGTGAAAACAAGAAAGCTTTGCAAATGACATCCAATTGCAAAGTTGCTTGTTTTCACTGTCCCCTTATTCTGAAGACCATTTAATGTAATGATACAAACCCTTTAAGATAGCAACTCTCTCGCTAAACTGCAGAAGTTTAACTCCTTAACGACCGCCCGCCAACTTTAGATGTCGGCTGGTGCAGGTCGTTCGTCTGCAGCGACGTCTTTAGACGTCGCTGCAGACACCGGAGTTTGCGGCGACCGGCGCCGCAATTGCGCTGGGATCAGGGCTTTACTACACAGCCCCGATCCCAGAGCATCCCCTGCAAGCACCGGGCAGCGGCGGAAACCTCCGCAACCCGGTGCTTTAACCCTTTGATTGCGGCGGTGCGTTACCGCAGCGCAATCAAAGGGTTTCCCCTGCTCTGTCGGGTGATCGGAACACCCGGTGACCCGACAGAGCCCGGGGAACGGCTGCACAGTCAGCCCTGGGGACCTAGAGTGGCCCCAGAGCTGTCTGTGTACTAAGCCAGTGACTAGGACACACTTTGTGCTGTCCTAATCACTGCCTGTGTCAGACTGACACAGATTAGAATGTATTAGCATATATGAATATGCTAATACATTACTCAGTGTAAAAAAAAAAAAAATGTAAAAAAATTTTAAACAGTTCTCGCTTCATGGGAGTAAAAAAAACAAACATAATAACTGTAAAAAAAAAGTGTAAAAAAATAAATAATATAAAAATAAATATTTAATAAAAAATAATTGTGCATAAATTACACACACAAAAAAACCTACACATATTTGGTATCCACACGACCATAATAACCTGTAGAATTAAAGGGGTGTTATCGTTTCATTAAATGGTCTTCAGAATAAGGGGACAGTGAAAACAAGCAACTTTGCAATTGGATGTCATTAGCAAAGCTGCCTTGTTCTCACAGTGTCCCTTATCTTGTGTTTTTATTTACACTGATATCCAGTGTGGGTCTGATCCCTCCTCCTTGCATTTCACCAGCTGAGAGCTCATTTACATTCTGTACAGCCCCTGGGTCAATTCACGGAACTGTGTGTCTGACTCAGAGTTAGGGGTCGTAGCATTTTCTGTTTCCACACCTAGCAGAAACAGACTGCAGCAGATTGTACAATGAGAAAACATGACAGTTTTGACCCTGTGCCTAACTCTCCTGCATACACGCAGATCTGTGCCGTTCTTCGAAAGCTGTAATACATCTCCAGCTGTGAGAGATCAGTGCTCAGATTAGATTGAATGCAGCCTGTGGTATGTATACAGCTCTTATAAAATAAGACTGATAGGGAGAGACACAGTGACATGTGGACTCAGAAGGGAGGGGGGGGAGTCTCAGGCCAGCAATGAAGGGGGGATGATGTCATCCAGCTGGGAGGGAAGAAACGCCCCTGCATTCACAGAGCTGGGAAGCTAAGAGAAGTGTGAATCAGCCGAAGTCAGGAAGCGATACATCCCCTTTAATCTAACAAGTTATTACGTGTGAAATGTGAATGGTGTAAAAAAAAAAAAAAAAAAAAAATACTGCAATTATTTATAAGTGAACTTAAACTATTCCCCCATAAAGTACAACTTGTCTCGAATAAAACGAGGCCTCATACAACTGCGTCATTGAAAAAATAAAAAAGTTACAACTGTTGAAACACAAGGAGGCAAAAACTAAAAAAATGTTCTGGTCATTAACTACTTTTCAGGCGTTCGGCTTAAGGGGTTTAATGGCTTTTCTCAAAACAAAGGTTGGCTTTGAACATGAAGGGACAGTTAAAGCAAGACTTTTTCTAAATACATTGGTCAATAGATTTTACTTTGCTCAAGACACAAGAGCATTTTTTTGTGCTCTTGAGTGCACACAGGTGTTTATGGTAACCTGCATCCAAGACAATACTCTGTTAGGGCTTGTTCACACGGCGTTTTTGTGATTCGTTTTACGGATCCGTTTCACGGATCCGCAAAACGGATCTAACAATTGTCAGTGTGATTATCATTGAGTTCAATGGCGAAAGCGCATCGCTGTTCCCACGGGAGATCAGCGATGCGGTTTTGAGAGCTCTCCTGCGCTGCGCTTTTCGCATCCGCTTTAAGAATTGACATGAAAGCCAATAGGAGATAATGGAGTCCGCTTTTGGCACCTGTCCAAAAGCGCTCCACACTCCGGGCACGTATCAGCTGCGCTTTGCATCCTGAAAGCGGATGCGAAAAGCGCACTGGGAGGCTGGACGGGGATCGCCGGAGCGGTGTGCGGCGGCAGCGCAGGTACGCGGCGGCAGCGCAGGTAAGCGGCGGCAGCGCAGGTGGAGCGGCGGCAGCGCAGGTGGAGCGGCGGCAGCGCAGGTGGAGCGGCGGTGAGTGGCGGCTGTGGGACCAGTGACAGTGGAGGTGCGGGAGATTTGAATTGCCGGAGGAGCCGGGGCTGAGGTGCGGGACATTTGAATGGGAGCCGTGACAGTGGAGGTGCGGGACATTTGAATGGGAGCCGTGACAGTGGAGGTGCGGGACATTTGAATGGGAGCCGTGACAGTGGAGGGGCGGGACATTTGAATGGGAGCCGTGACAGTGGAGGGGCGGGACATTTGAATGGGAGCCGTGACAGTGGAGGTGCGGGACATTTGAATGGGAGCCGTGACAGTGGAGGGGCGGGAGACTTGAATTGCCGGAGGAGCCGGGGCTGAGGTGCGGGACATTTGAATGGGAGCCGTGACAGTGGAGGGGCGGGACATTTGAATGGGAGCCGTGACAGTGGAGGGGCGGGACATTTGAATGGGAGCCGTGACAGTGGAGGGGCGGGACATTTGAATGGGAGCCGTGACAGTGGAGGTGCGGGAGGAGAGAGACAGAGAGACAGACAGAGAGAGAGAGCGATCTGAAAACGCATCCGGAAAGCGGATGCGTAAAACGCAGGTGAAAAAGCATTCAAAACGGATCCAAATAAAGTAACAACTGCTGCGTTTTACGGATCCGCTTTCCGGATGCGTTTTTAACTGTCAAAAACGGATCCGTAAAAAGGATCCAAAACGCCGTGTGAACAAGCCCTTATCTGATTTGAGCAGAGAGAAGGGAGTTATGTCACCTGAGCACTGGAGAAAAAATTATTATCTCTAACAAGATAAGCTGTTGTTTTACTGATAAGCCTTTGCTTTCACTCCTAACAGCCTGTGTAGCTTTGTTGACTTACAGATATTGATTTCGTGTACTGCTCTTAGTAATGTCTATGTAATGTAGCTACATAGCCGACAGGTGTTAACTGCTAATTGCATCTAACACCTACTGGTTACATCACAAGATTAAGCCGGCGCAAAGATGGCAAAATCGCAGGCTCCCGATTGGTTAACATGGCAGCTGGAAACCTTGTGAGGCTTAAATCACCACCAGGTTTTCTGTTTCACTACTTCCTGCCCAAGGAAAGAAGTAGTAAAACCACCATCTTTGTACACCCTAATACATTATATTACAATGAATTAGACTGTATAAACGAAGGCGCCACATAGTGGTGAAACGGCCTAGGGGGACTCAAAGTTAAAGTAAAAAAAAAAAAGTTTTAAAGTGTAAAAAAAATGTAAAAAATGTAAAGGTTCAAATCACCTTCCTTTTGCCATTTAACAAATAAAAAATAAAAAAATAATACAAAAGTTACACATATTTGGTAACTGCGTCCGAAAAAGTCCGATCTATTAAAATATAACATCACTTATCATGTTTTGCTAAAAATCGTAAATAAAAAAAAACATCTAAAGGGGCCAAAAAAATTGGGTGTTTTTTTGGGGTCTTTTCCCAAGTCTTCAAAAAAATTTAAATTTAAAATTTAATCAAAAAAAGCAATGAAAGCCAAACTGGAACCCAATTAAAAATTTGCACTTCACCCCAAAAAAAAGCCCCCTAAATTAAAAGCCCATAGGGGGTTAGTACAAAAAAGTTATCGGTCCCCAAGGAAAGTTGCGAGGGCACAAAAATTTCCCAAAAAATAGAAAATTTTTGGGAAATTTTTTTTTTACGGTTTACTAAAACATAAAAAAAAAACCCCTACATGTGTGGTATTGCCAGATTGGGTATCAACCTGTAAAAATAAGAAACACATTTTTTTAATAAAATTGAACGTCTTTAAAAGAAAAACACCACCAAACAGGGCCAAGAAAAAATTTTTTTCAAAATTTTTATTTGCATTTTTCCCAGAAAATTCTAGGGTTTAATGAATACAACATTAAAAAGTAAGTCTTGCCCCCTAAAAAAAAAGGGCCCTCATATGTCTTGGGGGAAAAAAAAAAATAAAAAAGTTAGGGCTCTGTAAGGGGAGAAGGGGAAAAACGAACGTAAAAAAAGTAGGCCTCAGGGGTTAGGGGTTTAAAAGGGGTTGTCTCACTACATTGATTCACCCTTACCTCAGTCCTGTTTTTTTCTTTTTCGCTTTAAAATTCAGGGGTGTTTTTACGGGTTTCCCACTGGGGTTTGCAGTAAAAGCCAGGTCTGTAGCTATGCAACCAGTGCTGGCACCCCTATCGGGAGAGTTTGGGAAACAGGTCTGTAGAAATAGGGCCCTAAGCAGCTGATTTTAGCCCTTTACAAGGGGGGGATATCTAGGAATAGGTGGGACGCTTTTAAAGGGGACACATATTGCAAAGTGACTTGTTTTTGCAAGATCTTTAACAAAAAAAACAATCCTTGTATTTGGGGAAAACCCCCTTTTAAAGGGAGTGAAACATGTTCCAGGTCTTACGAAAAAGGGGAAGAAACATCTTCTGGGCATGAAATTTTTTTCCTCTGCGGGCTTGAAATCTATTAGTTTATTTTATGCATACCCTTTGCCCCCACATGGGGCCCATTTCCTCATCCAGCTCTCCATTTGGGGGTTTTAAAGTAGTAGAAGTGGTATTACACAGTTTATAAAAAAAATTCTTTTTATTATTTTAAGGGCCAACATATTCAGCACCACTTTACAAAATAGGGGGTTTTAAGCACAGAAAAACCAGACTTTTAAAATTAAAAAAAGCAAATAAAAAATCAGACACGGGGTTGTGGGGGGCCCTGCTCGCAAGAGCTTACAATCTATTAGGGTGTATGGGGGAGACAAAGGGTGAGAAGTGCTATATGTTCACAATATAGGCAGATGCATAACTTTAAAGTCCCTGGGGTCCAATAGGAAATCTGTCCTATGTACATTGTTTCCCCGAAAATAAGACAGTGTCTTATATAAAATTTTTGCTCATAAATATGCGCTAGGTCTTATTTTCAGGGGATGTCTTATTTTTCACATTTATTCCATGAACAAGAATTCAAATTTGGTGTTAAACCAACAAAATCATAGTCAGGGTCTCACAAAAAATCAACATAAACAAGGGCAAAACTCTGAATTCCCTCAAGAATTTTTTTATGACCCTATTTCCATGTACAACAATCTATGGGACGTTTTCCCCTTCAAAATCTTCAGGGGAAAAATCATCATCACTCTCCCAACCCGGGTTTCATGTTGAATTTTCCGGGCCCCCTCTTTTCTTTTGAATCATTGGCCCAGTCTCTTATTCCAAACAAAAACAAATTTCCTTAAAGGGGTGCCAGGGGACTTTCCTTATCTGCTAAGAAGCAAATGTAAAAAAGCCAGGCTGGCTGAGAGAGAGAGGGGGAGAGAGAACCCCAGCCAGGGCACAGAGCCCGCATAAGGGGTTGTGTAAAATGTTCACTCAAATTTAAACAAGCTACAACTAGTGGATTCTGAAAAAAAAAGACAAACCTTTTTTCCACGACTTTAAAAACTTCTTTATGTTCCCCGTCCCCCTCAGAAAAGCGGGGATCTACTCGATAACACACCCACAAAATTTGTGGGGTTCTGTAACAAAAGACAAAAAAAACCCTTTTTTTTTTTTACCCCGGGGGCCTTGAAAGTTTTTCAGCTCCCTTTCATAATTTAAAAATTTTTCTCCCGACAAAACCAAGGCCAGCACTCTTGTCAGGTCGTATCTAAAAGAAACTTTTAAGTAACTAAAGGGGTAAATGGGAGCCCGTAGCTCTCTCGGGGGGCAATTTTTGTAAACACATATATTTAGAAAAGGGGATTAAATAACCCCTTTTTTGGGGGATTCCCAATCAAAAATTTACATCGTGGCAAAACCCCTTTAAATGAGCACCTCTTGTTCAAGTAGCTTCCCACACCAGGTAAGACCTATCTAAATGATCTACGAACACTAATATATGGCGTGGGGGGAGCTGCCCGCAATGACTTCCCGGTTTGGTCTTATTTTTTGGGGAGGCCTTTTTTTTGGGGAAAAAACAGGGATAAAACCTAAAATTGTGTTTTACAATAAACAGATGTATAACTGAACTTAAAGGGGTCTTCGGGGATCTAACAATGCTCAATGGTCCGGTGAGGTATGAATAAAAAGGGGAAGATAAGGGCCCCCTACTTGCCTCCCGGGAAAGCCCCCCGGGTGCCGGGCCTACATCCCCGACGGGAGCAGTAAACTTCATTTTTTAGTGGAAAGTCCGCCCATCACAGGGGCCCCAACGTCGCTTTCCCAAAAATCTGTGGCCTGTGATCGGCTTCAGTTGTCACGCGAAGATCGTTCAGAGCTACAGCGGGGATGAACAACCGGGAGCTGGGAGTGAACGGGAGCATCCAGGTTATAAAAAATTTTATCCAACTCTACCGCGACGGACCAATGAGCATTGCTGGATACTGGAACACCTCTTTAAAGTTCCTTGGCTCCAATAGGAAATCTCTTTACAGAGCCTCCACGTATCATGTGCAGTGTCCGACTTTGTCAGTTTATTAATTGCAAAACCAAAGGGGTAATCTATGGGGCTATGTGTACTTGCCCCAAGATTTATGTTGGAAAAACCATACAGGAGTTTAGTCGGCGGATTTCAAAACATCTGAGCACTATTAAAACTAAAGATGATACTCCCCTAGCGAGACACATTATGGAGGTACATACGGGAAAGTATATGTTAAATCCCGGGGGGTTGTTTTAAAAATTGGGGTTTAAAGGGAAAGGCAATTTGGATTTAATTCTGCTTCAGGAAGTGGCTAAATGGGTATAGACTTAATACATTAAATCCAAATGGTTTGAATGAGGATTTTTCGTTTGCAGTATTTATTTAATTAATTCTGCTGATTCCCTGAGAAATAATGATTTTTTTAAAAGGGAAATAAGGGTTTTTAAAAAAATCATGTCATAAAAAACTGAAGAAACTATATAAAAGTGCTGAAATATACCTGATGCCGATTTTTGAAAGTATCTGTAAAGGCTGGGGGGTGGCCCTCTGGACCACCGAAGCGATAAGCTAACCACCCCCAGGGGGGCGGAATCTAATACCTCCTGTTTTCACCAACCCCCCCCGAAACGGGGGTGGATTGCGCGGCGGGAGTCTACCAGGACCTTCCACGACGTGACTTTTTGCGATGGGGGGCCAAGGGTGACTTTTTACAGAAACTGAGGCGTGCGTAGTCAGGGGAAAGGGGTGGGTCAGGAAGGCGGCAGAGTTTGGGGAGGGAAAGGGGGAAACAAGACGGTTGGTACACAGAAACGCGCAAGGCAAGGAACCTTTTCAGAGGTTAATAGGGCAAGAGATCTGGCGCGAGCCAAAAGGGGGAGGCTTAAAAAGGGGGAGGGGGGCGGC
>JAODAL010040280.1:0-37053 GCA_025379985.1 Phyllomedusa bahiana
GAAAACGTTTAGAACTGGACTGGTCCCAAAAAAATGTGTCTTGCAAATTTTGTTGAAAATTTGAAAATTACTACTAAATTTCAAAGCCCCCCTAATGTAAAAAAAAAAAAAAAAAAAAAGAATTTAAAAAATTGGGCCAAACTACAGCAACATAGGTAGATCAGTTATAAACTTTTTTTGAGGGAATAACTTCTGTCTTACATCAGAAAATTTTGAAGTTTAAAATTGGTAAATTTTTTTTTTTTTTCACGTTTTTTTTGATATTTTTCACAAAAAACAAGCTTTTTTTGACCAAAATTTTCTTACTATTTTAAAAGCACAAGGTCACGAAAACAATCTCTGAATCACGGGATAGGTAAAAGTGTAAAAAAGTTATTCCACAAAAAGTGACACATACAGATTTAAAAATGGGGCTCTGTCAGAGAGGCCAAAACTGGCTCGGCGGAAAGGGGGTTTAATAAATGTCTTGAGGAAATTTACCTTTATGATTATGTGACTGGATGTAAGGGAGTTGCAAAGACCTCCTTGTTAACAGGTTGCTGTGGTACGGTGTATCTATATAATAACTACTATTTATGTAAAGAAGGTCCTGGAGTGGCCTAGCCAGTTTCCAGATCTCAACCCCATAGAAAACCTTTGGAGGGAGTTGAAAGTCGGTGTTTTCCCACAACGCCTAAAACACACTGCTCTAGAGGGGATCTGCATGGAGGAATGGGCCATTACCGCAACAGTGTGCCAACCTTGTGAGACTTACAGAAAAAATTTGACTCTGTGCCAAAAAAGGTTTTGTAACAAAGTATTGGAGAACTTTTGTTATTTACCAAAAACTTATTTTTCCACCATAATTTGCAAAAAAAATTCTTTCCAAATAGACAAAGTGATTTTTGGGATTTTTTCTCATTTTTTTCTCATAGTTAGGTCGCCTTGATGTCAATTCGGCCCTGTCATCTTTTTTAATGGGGAGAACCAGGGCTGTATTTATAGGTCAGCTGCCCAGGCACTAAACCGAATACGCCCCCATTAACAATTTTCATTACCACCCCCTTTCACAAAAATGTCACACCCCTTTAAAAAAGCCACACCCATTTGACCTGTAACGGTCTAGAGGAAAGCTAATTGAAGGGTTTGCTGCCCCCGCTTTCCTAACGTTGGATAGTCTTTTCCCAATCCGGGGGGAGCTGGGAGATGCGCCAAACTTGCCTGAATGAAAACCATTAACTCCCCAAATTTTCCATCTACAGTGCCCATAGAGTACACGGGCTCGCAACTGAAAAAAAACCCCTACAGTGACCATATAGTGGTGAAACTTGTACACAGGCCTGCAGACTGTATATTACCCCCCATACAGTGACCATATAATGGGGTACCATGTACACGGGCTCTGCAGACAGTAATTCCCTCCATACGTACCAATAGGGTAACACCCTTAGTGCAATGCACCCTTTTACGGCCCCACAAATACAGAAATTTCATAGCTCTCACTGAAAGCGGGATTACCTGCCATTTTCCCCAATCTTTACTGCCCGCCGGAAGAAAAGTGACATGTAAAAGTCTATGGGAGTCGGCACACACTGTTTATAAAGTACCCATTGGCCACCACATGCTTCTAAAGTACCCGGCGTATAGCGGCTGGGAAGTACAATCATATATGCGCAAACGCCAGGAAAAAACCCGGTATATAAACAAGGATGGCTTAGTACCAAACGCCACCGGGAGGATAACACAGAAAGGATTCCAACACCCCATGTCTCTGACCCTGACCCCTCCAACACCGTATCTTCCCCCCCTCCCCCAAACCACCTCCCTCCCCCAACACCACAATCTCACCCCTTCCCCACACCCCATGTCTCTCACCCCCTTTGCACCCCTGTTCCCCCTCCCCCCCGCACGCCAATCTCTCCCCCTCCCCCCCCCCCTGTCCTCACCTGCAGCACCCCACATCTCTTCCCCCTCCCCCACCACATGTCTCTCACCTCCAGCACGCCACATCTCTTCCCCCTCCCCATGTCTCTCATCTCCCCCCACCAGTGTCTCACCTCCAGGACCCCACATCTCTTGCACCCCACGTCTCTCACCTCCCGGACCCCACGTCTCTCACCCCCCAGCACCCCACGTCTCTCACCTCCATGTACACATACATTCACACACCCATGCCCATGTACGCACGCATGCAGGGCTGCCATCAGGAATTTCAGGGCCCCATACAGCCAAATTGTCTGGGCCCCCTTCCTGTCCCCCAAAAAAAAAAAAATCGTGGAGGGGGGGTTTGGCGTTTTTTTTTCTAGATTACCATGTGATATAATTTTTTTTCTTTGGGTACTTATAGAAATGATTGCTGGAACAATATACTATAGCACTTTTTCACTATTGTTATTCTAGTGCTCTATTAAACCCTTCTGCTGGCCCTTCAATGGAGCAAGCCATACATCCTGCAGAAGTTTGTAAAAAGTTGGAAGAAAATTCTGCAGGAAACAAACCGGACAGCAAAGAGAAGCATTAAAAACACAGATGTGCCCCCCACCCTCACCTGAGTAAAATATAATGTAAGCAAATAGCGTGTTCCCCTTACCTGCTCCTGGGAGATGGATGGCCTCCGATACATCTTTCCGCTAGTATGGTACCCACGTAACCAAAGACGTCTCCTCCAGGGACACCAATAGTGTCCTGGTGTCGCCCAACTGCGTACCAGCGCAGGAAGAAGCTGCAGCCTCGGCCCACCCTAGCCCACTGCCCAGAAACAGCCAGTCAATAGAACACACACACATTATCTCATATCTATCTTATTTATCTACCTATGTCATATCTATCTCATCTTAATCTCCTATTTATCTTCTATAAAGCTCTCGCATATCAATCTATTTCATATCTATTAATATACCTTATCTCACATCTCCTATCCATCTACCTATTTCTCTATCTCATGTCTATCTATCTCATGTCTATCATATCTATCTATCCCATATCTATCTAATATCTATCCTATATATATATCCTATATATCTATCTATCCCATATCTATCTCATATCTATCTATCTAGATATAGGGAAGAAAAAGGAGAAAGCGACACAATAGTGAAATATGTTTACACTGACGGTGTATTCGTGTAAATATATTGGTTGTGCTCACCTCTGTAAGTTGTGCAGATAAATGAGGCACAACTCTCAAACACGTATGGTATCTTCTTAGTAACCGCCTCGTCTCAAGCAGCCAGGTATCCGTGTGCCCGTGTGCAGTATATGCTCACGGTAAAAATTAGAAATAAAAGCAAAAATACGGAATTTCAGCACTCCTTGAGGAGAATGCGATAAAAAACACTGATCCTTCTCAGGGTGTTTATTTTCTTTAAAAAAGAGAGATAACTCTCATAAAAACAATGTACAAAGGACTTGACGCGTTTCTCGTGGTATACCCACGCTTCATCAGAAGTAACAATTTGAATCACCATTCTGGCGGGCTTTTATATTGATCTCATTTACATAATTAATTGGTATATTGTCCAGCCAATCATATGCTGACTTTCACATTTAAAACGTGTCAGAAGTATCAGTGAACAACAAAATAGTTATACACAAAACAATTAAAAGGAATCTTAGTGATATCAGTGCCGAACACCTTCCTAATTAACATATGTGCCTGACCACGGGTCCACAATAATGCTGTGGTTACTTTTTGATCACATTCATATGTAGCTGACAGCGCGCTCCCCGAGTTATCCGCGCGCTAGCCGCTACATACTGAGACATATTAATCAGACCTCCCCGGATACTAAGCAGCCCGGCTTGTATCTGTTTGTCAATCGTACACATCTCCCAAACACATGCCGAACCCACATTGCCTCTAGAGCCTGCTTGCAGATCCAGCTCCACTCTGTATCAGAAAACAGACACCCCCACTGCTGCTCTGTTGAGAGGGACGACCCCCCAGATGCTGAAACACCTGCACAGGACTGGACGGTATTTAATCTTATAGGTATAAGATTAAGGTATAAGCCAGCTTATACCTATAAGATTAAATACCGTCCAGTCCTGTGCAGGTGTTTCAGCATCCGGGGGTCGTCCCTCTCAACAGAGCAGCAGTGGGGGTGTCTGTTTTCTGATACAGAGTGGAGCTGGATCTGCGAGCAGGCTCTAGAGCAGTGTTTCTCAACTCCAGTCCTCAAGACCCACCAACAGGTCATGTTTTCTGGCTTTTCTTAGCATTGCACAGGTGATGTCATTATGCTGCACATGTGATGTAATTATTGTCAGTGCATTCTGCACAGGTGATATACTTCTTGTCAGTGCATTCTGTAGGAGATCCTGAAAACATGACCTGTTGGTGGGTCCTGAGGACTGGAGTTGAGAAACACTGCTCTAGAGGCAATGTGGGTTCGGCATGTGTTTGGGAGATGTGTTCCATTGACAAACAGATACAAGCCGGGCTGCTTAGTATCCGGGGAGGTCTGATTAATATGTCTAAGTATGTAGCGGCTAGCGTGCGGATAACTCGGGGAGCGCGCTGTCAGCTACATATGAATGTGATCAAAAAGTAACCACAGCATTATTGCGGACCCGTGGTCAGGAAACATATGTTAATTAGGAGGTGTTCGGCAACTGATTATCATAAGATTCCTTTTAATTGTTTTGTGTAAAAACTATTTTGTTCACTGATCCTTCTGACCACGTTTTAAATGTGAAAGTCAGCATATGATTGGCTGGACAATATACCAATTAATTATGTAAATGAGATCAATATAAAAGCTCGCCAGAATGGGGATTCAAATTGTTACTTCTGATGAAGCGTGGGTATACCACGAGAAACGCGTCAAGTCCTTTGTACATTGTTTTTTTTGAGAGTTATCTCTCTTTTTTTTAAGAAAATAAACACCCTGAAAAGGATCAGTGTTTTTTATCGCATTCTCCTCAAGGAGGGCTGAAATTCCGTATTTTTGCTTTTATTTCTATCTATCTATCCTATCTATCTATCCCCTATCTCATTATCTATCTATCTAGCTATCTCATATCTATCTATTTTACTTCTATCTACCTATTAATCTCATCATCTGATACAGTAAGGTATAAAATAATAAGGTATAAAATTTAGGCTAGGTATACACCATGTATACACACACTACATACAATATAAATATATATATATATATACAAACACACACTTAATACAAACACACAGTGTATACACACTGCACACACAAACAGTATATACACAATCACTTTACATACACGGTATATTTATACATACAGTATATACACATAGATTCAATATATATATACACACACAGTATATAGACATACACAGCATATATACACACACATCGATGCACAGTATATGCACCCCATCCATGCACACACACAGTATATACACCCAACCATGCACACACAGTATATACACCCATCCATGCACAGTATATATCCATACACATCCATGCACAGTATATAGCCACACACACATTCATACACAGTATATATCCACACACATACACATTATATATCCACACACATACACATTCATACACAGTATATATCCACACACTTACTTTACATACTATGTGAAACCAAGCAGCCCTCCTGCTGCTGCTATACTCCCGGTCCCCCCTCTACATATGTGACCGGCCCCCTCCCTCTTGCAGGGCCCCGTCTCTCTTCACAGACAGCCAGTGATGCTGCTGCCGGAGTATTCATCCTGCGGAGCCTCCGCAGTGTCTCACCAGCATCGCGGCTGCCTGTGCGGCGCTGATGCTTAGAGCTTGGTAAATAGAACCCGCCCGGGGCCTGTTCTATTTACCAAGCTTCTGCAACAAGGGGGGCCCACTGCATGCATCCCAGCATGGTGTTCACAAGCCAGGGGGGGGGAGTCGCAGCAGGGAACAGCAGCAGCAGCTTCCTGCTCAGTGCCCTGCTGAGTGCCCCTCCCCCTCCTCTCTGTCCCTACAGTGCTCAGACCAGAGAGCTCTCTGCAGGGGGAGGCTCCGCTGCTGCAGTCTGATTTCTGCATACATGTGACACTCGGAAAGCAGCAGCGGAGCCGCAGAACACCCTACACCCCCATCCGGCTGGAGAGCGAGGCAGGGACTTAGTAAAAAAAAAAAAAAAAAAAACCACACACATGTGCACATTGTCTAGCGCCGGGTGCTGCCCCCTGCAGGGTGCCGCCCTAGGCACGTGCCCATGAGTGCCTAGTGGCAAATACGGCCCTGGGGAGAACTTGCACAAGTGGTGGCTGACTACTTTTTTCCCCCACTGTAACTGTTCAGTGCAGTTACTCAGTGATGACAGGAGGTAAAATAGTTTTTTTGGGCGCGGTGGAAGGCAGTGTGGTAAGTCCATAGCATAAATTTGTAATGGAGAAAGTCTGCAGTTAGCTTTGTCTTTCTCCACAGACGTTCAGCAACAGCTAGAACATCGCTGCAGAAAGCCGTTTGAGGCTTGTGCCAAGGCTGCCGACATCAGATTCTGGTGGTGCAGGATGTAAGTAGTGCCAATATGTCCAGGTTGACAGAGTTTCATTGAATTGTTAAACATCGATGTCAGGACAGGAGACAGAGGAGATTAGTAAAATTGAGGACTTCAGAGTGTCTGTAAGGGAGTGATGCAGCAAAATGATCCAGAAACTGGCGGGGTGAGCCAGGAAGTCTGCATACAACTGCCACTCTAAGAGAAAATGGCCCAAAAAGTCTGTGGTGGGCCTCAAATGAAGGGAAAGTGAGGGAGAGTGTGGGAGGAATGACTTGGTATATGCAGTATGGAGAGAGAAGTTTACCAACTTCACCCACACCCCAGACCTGACAATGGAAAGAGAGAAGTGTAGGCTGCCATAGTTAAGAGCAACAGGGGAAGCAGTGTCAGATTGCTGCAGCTATGTTTCTGTGAGAGCTAGCAGATTGAGAGAGTTAGAAAGGAACAGGTCACAAATTGCAGTGAGTTTGTTAGGGAGTTCCACAGCGCACATTTAAATAGGGCAGGAAAAGACGTACACTGAAAAAGCATGCAGATTAGCACAGTTGCTGTGGGAGGCAGAACAGGAGGTGGGATTAGCAGTAAAGGAGGGTGGGCTAGGATTAGGAGAGATGTCCCCTGCAGCAAGAAGCAGGAGAATGAGAAGTGACAGCAGATGATTCTAGAGACGTGCATGAGCAGCGTATGTGTTGCACCATGAAAGCAGGAGGTATTTGAAGAAGATAAATAGTGTATGGGATGTATACATGGATGAGGGAAGGAGGGAGGAGATGATGTGGATAAAATTCTCAGGAGGCATGACTGGGTGGTAGGATAGGAGGCAGATGTCTTCAAGATAGACTGCAAAAGTGAGTATGAGTAATAAGGTGTAGTATAAAAAGACCAGTTACTCACAAAAAAGGTGAAAATTCTGTCCCCCTTCTGCCCATTTCTGTCATATTTTATCATATCACTTCAAAAGTTGTCACTTAAAAAGATGGCACTTCAACGGATGGCAAACAGACCCACGGTTAAACAGATCTAGTGGCTGCAATATATTGTATGTGGAATTCACTGATTTAATCAATGAATGCAGATAATAGAAATGGGTGAAAATGAAATGAAGCAACAGAGAGGAGAAACTTGAAAGGGGATATATTGGATCAATTGCTACATACAAAAATAGGGGGTAATTATTGGAGACCGAGCTGGGGTTACATCTAGTCCAAACATACCGGTAAACAAAACGGCACACTCAATCAAATATTGCAGTGGGTTTGCTGAGATCTGTAGACCAAGACATTCATACAGGGGCGTAGCTTAAGACTCATGGACCCAGGTGCAAAACTTTAGCTTGGGCCCCTCCGCCCCTGGACATTGTCTACAGACCACTACTTTTCAACAACAGGTTTCCTACTTGACATGACGGATGTCTGCGGTGTAGTGCTCTGTAGAAAGTTATTTCTATTTAAAAGGTATTGTCCAATAGAAGAAAATTCATTTAAAATGAGACCAAGTGGCGGAATTAAATAAATTCAAGTCATAAAACCAAAGCATCTGTTCCCTCTTGCCCAACCCCCACAAAAAAAAGTTGTGGGGTGAACAGGAAAAAATGCAATTGTGCCTTTTGTTTTATGGGCTTAGCTTTTGTTGGAGTTTATGCTGAACAGTTTAATTGATATTTATCTGTAATTTGTGGGTCAGTAAGTATACAAGGGCTACGTTATCACCACTATATAGTGACTAATACCACCATAATATTACTACTGATAAAATCAATGTACCAAGACCAATATTACCAATAACAACAATATACACCACCACATATCTCCTTCATAAAGAGACTGAATAAAACCATTGTACTGTTACTGAATATAAACTATTATACTAACAACACTATTACCGCCATACAATTGCCCATATAGTGGCATATACCAGTGTATACAGGCTCTGCAGCCATTTAAGTGATTACAGTGCAGTTACATTAAGTGACTCAAAGGTGACATCTTATCTGTTGAGTTGTTTTCTTTCCCTTTTCTTTCTTCATCCGGTCCAGACCACCATAATGACTTCTCCCGGCCACAACTCGTCCCTGCAGAATTTACCACACAAACAAGTTAGACTCCAAATAGTGAAAGTGCCCCCAGCAGATTATTGGGCCCCAATTTGTGCCACCAGTCGGTAGGAATACACTCCATATAGTAGGCAGCACCCCTCCCCCAAATTAGACAGACGGATAGGAAGATGCTTCTTTTAGATAGGTTAGACCTTAAAAATTAGTCTAGATAAGTAAGCAGACTCTTCCAATTAAGTAGGTGAAGTCGCCCTTCAGGATAGAGTTCTCATCCATAGGTAGTTATATATGATCCTCTAGGAGTTAGAAAGGTATAAAGGGTCCTCTTTAGTAGGCAAATATATAGTGCCCCCTAGTAGGTAGGTGGGTATATACTGTCCCCCAGTAGTGAAGTAGGTATATAGGGCCTACTCCCTAGGTAGTGCGGTAGGTATATAGGGCCTGCCCCTGTTAGTTAAGTAGGTACAGTATATAGGGCCTCTTTCCAGGTAGTTAGGAAGGTATATCGGGCCCCCACGATAGTTAGGTAAGTATATAGGGCCTCCCCCAGGTAGTTATGTAGGTATATAGGGCCTCCCCCTAGGTAGTTCGATAGGTATATACGGCCTCCCCCTAGGTAGTTCGGTAGGTATATAGGGCCTCCTCCGAGGTAGTTCAGTAGGTATCTAGAGCCGCCCCCCAGGTAGTTAGGTAGGTACAGTACAGACCAAAAGTATTGATGGCCACTTTACTTTACTTAGCTGCTTTTTTCTTGCCATAATAGAAATTCTAACAGTCCATTCAGTAGGACTATCAGCTGTGTATCCACCTGACTTCTGAACAAACAAATGATTTGGGCCCAACCCCCTTTATAAGGCAAGACATCCACTTATTAAACCTGACGGGGAACACCTGTGAAGTGAAAACCATTTCAGGGGACTACCTCTGAAGCTCATCAATAGAATGCCAAGAGTGTGCAAAGCAGTAATCAAAGCAAAAGGGGGGCTGCTTTGAAGAACCTAGAATATAAGACATATTTTCAGTTGTTTCACACTTTTTTGTTAAGGATATAATTCCACATGTGTTAATTCATAGTTTTGATGCTTTCAGTGTGAAACTACAACTATTATAGTCATGAAAATACAGAAAACTCTTGAAATGAGGTGTGTCCAAACTTTTGGTCTGTACTGTATATAGGGCCTGTTTCCACAGTAGGTAGGTAGGTATACAGGGCATCCTTCCAGGCAGTTAGGTAGGTATATAGGGCATCTCCCAGGTAGTTAGGTAAGTATATAGGGCCTCTCCCCAGGTAATAAGGTAGGTATTTAGGGCCTCTCCCAAGGTAGGTAGGTATATAGGGCCCCCCAGGTAGTTAGGTAGGTATATAGGGCCTCCTCCGAGGTAGTTAGGTAGGTATATAGGGCTTAGTCCCCTAGGTAATTAGGTAGGTATATAGAACTTTCTCCCCAGGTAGTTGGGTAGGCATCTAAGTCTTTTCCCCCAAAGTAGGTATTTAGGTAGGTATATAGGGCTTTTCCCCCAAGTAGGTAGTAGTTAGGTAGGTGTAGTAGCCCCCCTATGTAAAAAAAACAAACAAAAAAAAAAAAAAAAAACTCATCTCTCCCCCGTTCTCCCGCTGAACTCTTTGAATCCAGAGCAGGCGGAGTGACATCATCAGACTGCCCACTCCAGGCGCCACTTCTGGCGTCTACTAGAGCCTAAGTCTAGCGATAGAATTAGGGCCTAGTACAGACAGCGGTGTAATGAGATCATTACATCGCCCCGCTGCCTCCAGACGGCTGAATGGTGTGTTCCTGTTTAATAGTATGTCAATAGGATGAAACATAATAGAATTGCACATAATATTTCTGAATCCGATCTCACTGAATGTGTAGTTAGAGTAGCAAACCAGACAGGCGGCCGGCACACCTGGGCGACCGGCCGCCTGTCTGGCTGCTATCTCTCACTACACGTTCATTGAGATCAGATTCAGAAATATTATGTGCCTGTGGAAGCATTTGAATTTGGACTATGCGATGATCGCAAGTATCATATTTGTCACTGTTGGTGAATTATAATAAATGTTACTAAAGTTTTTTGACAAATACGATACACTGTGTAGCGAGATATTTTGGTATTGGCGTGGGGGTGAAGAGGATCCCTAACACACAGTGTGAGGTAAAAATTTCATGTGTCAACCTACCAGTTTATGTGATATTGTCATTTTACTCTTTCATATCATGTAACAATTTGTATATAAAAAAAAAAGTCTCCATGGGTTTGGATCATGGATCCATTTTAATATACAACCAACCCGTGGGTTAATTTGGCTCTCCCGCGTTAGCCAGCTGGCGACACCTAATGAATGACCCTTTTTCGGGTAGTTAGGTTCTCTGCTACTCTATCATTAATGGGGGCTCGTCTGGGATCTCAGTTTCCTCTTGCTTCATTCTGAGGCTTTCTGAGATCGGGACAGAGAAACGCAAATCTGGCCGTTGAGTGGACATTACTGCTCTAAGCCTTCTCTCTCTTCTTCATTGTCGGAGTATCGGATTGAGATGCCGGGGATCTGTGATCAGCAAGGCTCATTCTTTGGTAAGGTATTTCTTCTTAACTCGTTAACGACCGCGCACCGTCTTTTGGCGTCGGCTGGTGCGGGTCGTTCGTCTGCAGCGACGTACTACACAGCCCCGATCCCAGAGCATGCCCTGCGAGCACCGGAGTGCGGAGGAAACCTCCGCAACCCGATGCTTTAACCCTTTGATTGTGGCGATGCGTTACCGCACCGCAATCAAAGGGTTCCCCTGCTCTGTCGGGTGATCAGAACAAACGGTGACCCGACAGAGCCCGGGGAACGGCTGCACAGTCAGCCCTGGGGACCTAGAGTGGCCCCAGAGCTGTCTGTGTATGAAGCCAGTGACCAGGGCACACTGTGTGCTGTCCTGATCACTGCCTGTGTCAGACTGACACAGATTATAATGTATTAGCATATATGAATATGCTAATACTTTATTAAGTGTAAAAAAAAAAAATGTAAAACCGTTCTCCCTTCATGGGAGTAAAAAAAAAACTGAAAAAGTGTAAGAAAAAAGAATAAAAAAAATAAAATAAAAATAAATATTTAGTAAAAAATAATTGTGCATAAATTACACACACTACATGTATTAGGTATCCACACGACCGTAAGAACCTGTAGAATTAATCTAACAAGTTATTAAGTGTGAAATGTGAACGGTGTAAAAAAAAACAATTTTTTTTAAAATAAAAAATGAATACTGCAATTATTTATAAGTGAACTTAAACTATTCCCCCATAAAGTACAACTTGTCTCGAATACTTGACTCCGCCCGGAGTCCACTGCGGAGCATGGAGTGCTCGCTCTCTGCTCTGCAGTGCTATCTCCTGCATGCGCTCCGGAGGAGCCGCATACAAGTGAAGAGATCGCTGACAGCGCCTGGGCCATCGCAGTGCCTGGACGCTGTCGGCTGTACTCGGCTTTCAGTTATATGCGCTCCCTGAGATGCCGCGTATAACTGAAGCGTCCCTGTCGGCGCCCGGGCCATCGCAGCGCCCGAGTGCTGACAGTGACTCGAGTATGAGCCGAGGGGAGGATTTTTCAGCACATTTTTTGTGCTGGAAAACTCGACTTATACTCGAGTATATACGGTATTTCAGTTTGTTGATCTTGTGTGCATGAATTACTGGGGTTTGGAAGAATTAGTTTCATTGCCGAAATTCTGAGTAGATGTGTGGTACAAAGTATCTAGGAAATTTTGTATACTTTTTGCCAGGATTGAAATATGTTTGTCTCTGTTTTGTTAAGGGGATGGTTGAAGGCGCATAAATCTCCCACTGATAAATAAGAGAAACCTATATAGAGTTCTGGAGAACTCAGATGGTGTATTAATGTGTTGATAAACTGCATTATTTGTTTTTATGAAATCATATGTTGATTAGTACGCTTCCTCAAAAAACTTGCAGTTAGTTAGTGCTTGTATCTAGATGTCTAAAATATCTTTCATCATATCGGCGTACCCTCAGTGTATATACTTAGTGACCCTAGTTAAAACTATACAGAGTGTCTTAAATGTTTGATTGGTAATTTACCAATTTTTTGTAGATTACAAAGACATTGATTTATATATTCATTTATAAATATTGATCTATACATTACACTGACTCAACATATGTTGTGTAAATATAGATCTACTAACCTACTGGGGGGCCTATATACCTACCAGCTTACTGGGAACAGCAACAAGCCAAATGCAGCCAGCTTCATCCGAGACACTGGACCAAAATTGTATAAAATTAAAATTCTTTATTTACATCTTGTATTAAAACGATACATGGAGGATAACACCATATTTAACACATGTATGGCACAATAATAAGCCACTAAAGACTGACGCGTTTCAGAAGTTTATCCTTAGTCGTGGTCACTTAAATGGAAGTGGTTAGAATCCGCTATATATAGTTAAGCTCATGATCGTCCTATGATCGGGAGGAGAAACCCCGCCCCTCTCACCGCAACATCCTCTTTAAAAAATAAACAAACATGATAACATAAGAACCTTAAATACACTACATTCTACAATTAAAACAAAAGTGCCAATTTTTGCTTGTATATAAAGCTCAGGCTCCAAACGACAGATCAATAATGATAAGTTATATCTTGTAAAATATTCAAGCCTGCAGGAATTCTAGTGCCCAATTTGAATATATACTAACTTACTGGGGGGCATAAATGCCTAACTACCAATCTGCTAGAGAGATCTATATACCTACCTACATACTGGAGTACTTATATACCTAGCAACTTACTGGAGACCAATATATAGCTACCAACTTACTGAGGGAACATATATACCTACCTACCAACCACTAAGAGGGATCTATAGACCTTCAGACCTACATAGCTACTGTGGGGATCTATAGACCTACCAACCTACTGGTGGGACCTAAAGCCATACCAACCTACTGTGGGGCTTTATATACCGACCAACCTACTGGGGAACTAAAATATCTACCTACAATAGGGATCTATGTACCTACCTACATACTGGGGGACCTATATACCTACCAACCTACTGGGGAAACCTTTATACCTACCAACTTACTGGGGGGAACTATATACCTACCAACCTTCTAGGTGTACATTTACATTTACTTACATACTGGGGGACCTATGTACCTACCAATGAAGTGCCCAGGTTTGGGGTGGTCCGAACTCTATGCTGGATTCCCTGGACACCATCAAGGTGTCACCACATGTTACTGCTCTCTGGAAGGGTTAGTAAGGCGTGGTGCACCCCAATGGGAAATAAGTCCAGAGAGTCAGGGATCTGCAGTAAACCAGTGCACTTGTTTAATCAAGGAATTCAAATGTAACACAATACAGGCAAGACACTGTGCAGCTTCTCCAACCTCCTCCCTAGTAGACAAAGGCTCTGTGCTAAGAAAAGGCCAAGGCCATCTGTCCCTCTATCTCTCTCAGAAGGATGGTTTGCTGGCCTAAGCACTGATGTCCTAGGGTCTGTAGCTCGGTCTTTAACTCTTTTAACATCACAACCTTTTTGGGCGTCTTCCCCCATGGCCTACGCTGGGAGGTTCCTTATTAATCCTCCTTAATCATTGAATTAGTAAACATAAGCACAGTTCAATATATTTTAACCAAATTCTTCTTTACTTATGTCACATACAGTTGAAAAGAGAAGTTTACATACACTAGATAAAAAGACACATATGTATGTTTCTCTCACAATTTGACGTGAAATCAGAATTAACCTTGTCCGTTTTAGGTCAATTAGGATTACCAAATTATTTATATTTGTCAAATGCCAAAATAATAAGAGAGAGAATTTTTAAAGCATTTTTATTACTTTCTGTGAAGTCAAAAGTTTACATACACTAGGGTTACTATGCCTTTAAACAATTTGGGGGAGCCCATATGATGATGTCATGTCTTTAGAAGCTTTATTGGCAACATCTGAGTTAGAGACACACCTGTGGATGTATTTTAAAGCACACCAGAAAAACACTGCTTCTGTGTGTAACAGTGTGTACAGTATCAGGAAGAGAATTGTGGACTTGCACTAGTCTGGATCATCCTTGGGTGCAATTTCCAGATACCTGAAGGTGCCTCGTTCATCTGTACAAACAAGACGGGAATTTTCAGCCATCATACCACTCAGGAAGGAGATGGGTTCTGTGTCTCAGAGTTTAACGTGCTCTAGTCTGACATGTGCATATCAACCCAAGAACAAAAGCAAAAGGACTAGTGAAGATGCTGGCGGAAGCTGGTAAGATTGTGTCATTATCCACAGTGAATCAACATGGGCTGAAAGGCCACTCTGTCAGGAAGAAGTCATTACTCCAAAAAAACAAATAAAAGCCAGATTAATGTTTTCAAATGCTCATAGTAACAAAGACCTACATTTTTGGAGACATTTCCTATGGTCTGATGAAACAAAAATTGAACTGTTTGGTCATAATGACCATTGTTACATTTGGAGAAAGAAGGGAGAAGCTTGGAAGCCTAAGAACACCATCCCAACTGTGAAACATGGAAGTGGTGGCCTCATGTTTTTGTTTGGGTTGTTTTGCTGCAGGAGGACTGGAGCACTTCACAAAATAGATGGCATCATTCATGAGGAAAGAATATTATGTGGCAATACTGAAGCAACATCTCAAGACATCAGACAGAAAGTTAAAGCTTGGGCAGAAATGGATTTTCCAAAAGGACAATGACCCGAAGCATGCTGCCAAACTGGTTACAAAGTGGCCTAAGGAGAACAAAGTCAATGTTTTGGATTGGCCATCACAAAGCCCTGATCTCAATCCTATTGAAAATTTATGGGCAAAGCTGAAAAGGCAGGTGTGAGCAAGGCGACCTACAATCGTGGAACAGTTACATCAGTTCCGTCAGGAGGAATGGGCCAAAATTCCTACTAACTATTGTGAGAAGCTTGTGGAAGGATATCCAAATCATTTGACCCACGTTATGCAGTTTAAGGGCAATGCTACCAAATACTAATGAAACATATGTAAACTTTTGACTTTGCAGAAAGTAATAAAGATGCCTTTAAATTCTCTCTCTCTTTCATTATTTTGACATTCGGCAAATATAAATAATTTTGGTAATCCTAATTGACCTAAACCAGATAAGTTTTATTCTGATTTTGTGTCAGATAGTGAGAAAAAAATATAAATGTGTCTTTTTATATAGTGTATGTAAACTTTGGGTTTCAACTGTAGCCTCCAGCAGTCCAGAGGCGATTATTTGACTGTCATCATTTAGCTATCCTAGCAACCATAAATACCCCTGAAAAAAAAGACAAAGGGTTACATATCAAAAAAGAGGCGCCGCCATGCCAGTTGTAAGGCACATTAAATGAGTGTATAGTGTGCCTGAATGAATGAACCTGTCAAAAATCTGGTCTACCTTGCACTGTATTATTGATACGCCTAATTTAGGCGCATAGCATATCATTGCTAGCATATTTGATGTGCCTAATTTTTGTGCATTCAAAAGTGTTGTGCATGGTGGATAATGCGCCTTGTTTTGGCGTGCAACAGTTCATTTATATAGAAAATAGGGTGTCAACGGGTTTTTTTGCCACAAATTGCACCAACAAAATGGTGCAGCCCTAATGAGACATGTCGCCCATAGTTTCTGCTTTTGGGTCATCTTGCCTCCAAAAATTGGAATAAAAACTGTTCAAAAACTCCCATGTACCCTAAAATGATACCACTAAAAGCCAAAATTCATCCCACAAAAAACAAGCTTTCGAAAAGCTCCATCTATGGAAAAATGTATGGTTCTCAAAAGGTGGGAGTGATAACATTAAAAAATAGCTATGTCCAGAAGGCTGAAGTGGGCTGCAGAATCTAGCCAGTGATTGATAATTACAGTGGCAAGTTTTTCCAAGAATATACCCCTAATATCAGTAATTGCATAGACCAGCTCTCTGCTTTTTAAAGCCACACATAAGCAAGAATGGGGAAGTAAGGGAACTTTCACTTGTTGATATACCATAAAAGTCTGATATAGGAATATCCCTTCAAATATCTTTAATTGGAATACTCCTTATAGGGACATATAGGGCGACATGTATGTATTTTGGCGCGCATTAGTAGCGTAGAATGCGTCTGAATCTATGAACCTGTTCTACTGCGGGGTCACAGATTTAGTGCTTTCTAGGCTACAAAGCGACACTTCTGGCTCAGGTAAACCACTTTTAAAGTGCTCTACCTATTCCAGCAGTAATGCGCCTGGATTTGCCATACTAAAGTCATAAGTGTGTAGAATGCTGTGGTTGTAGTGCTGACACTACACCTCCAGCACGCCCCCTGATCTTATGGGGCGCCGCGGGCGCTTTATAATGTGCCTAATTTTGTAGTGCATCTGACTATATATATAGTGAACAGGGCTGCGCCAGTTTTTGGGCTGAAAAGATGCTAGACTGGCGCAGCCAGTACTTACATGTTGCCCATAGTGTATAACATAGCTTTAGAACATGGATATTTCATGAAGTTATGGTCAAGAAACCAGAACGTAATGTCACTCTTCTATCCTACAAGTGATGTCATTGTGGAGAGAACGTCAAGTTTTGGGCTATGCTGTCCTGGAATTATAGGCTGTAATGGCATGTACCTATTTAGTTATAGTTCATAGAAAATAATACCGTGACAGATTATCTGTTTTTAGTGCAAGGAATGCACGGCATGCATGTATTTAGTCATGGGCATGACATACAATGGTAGGTAAGAGGTTAAAGGTATGAAATGTGATCTTTTCTGAGTTCATAGTACAAGACAGTTTTCTTTGCTCTGCTTAATACTCTGAAGCACACACCTTCCCAGCTTCATTGTTTGTAATCAAGCTTTGACATCCAGTAAGGCTCACACCAGCTGTGCAGAATGTCTATCGTGCACAAAGCTTTGATTGGAATACCGCTACTATGGATGCTGAAACGTGTATTTTTCTCCCACCTGTGGCAGGACCTGAGGTTTTTTTTCCAAGTAGGGGCTTATATGCGTAAGATAGAGCAAGCAGTTAAACGCTGCCCCTCTTTTGGCATGTTGGATATGTTTTTGAAACAGGTGTCTATAAGACCAAACCAGACCTTTATTTTGTATCAAGACCAGTCATACACTTACAAGGAGATAGATCTGAAAAGCAACCAAGCAGCATGGGCTTTAAGACACCATGCAAAAGTGAAAAACGGTGACTGTGTTGCCATCTTCTTGGGCAATGAGCCTGCATATATCTGGCTTTGGCTGGGATTAGCAAAATTAGGATGCCCAATGGCTTGTATGAACTACAATATACGTTCAAAATCCTTTCTTCATTGCTTCAAGTGCTGTGGGGCAAAAGTGCTAATTGCTGCTCCAGGTAAGAGGAATCTAATACAGTGTAAAGTATTATACATAACCATATATTGTTAGACATTTCATACAAATGTTCAGCGGGTAGTGTCAAATATGTTTGGTTTCTAAGTATAATTTTGCCCAGTAGTTACTAAAATGTGTAGCAGTACGGCAGTATCTAAATTATTCTAAATAACTACATGTGAAAATGCAGGTTAATAAGCCTATGTTGTACTATATTCTCTATATTGATCCACCCCTCAAGATGACCGAATCTAAATAGCATGACCTCAGTTAGCTTATTCATTGACAACGTTCCATGTATTGAAGTCAGAGCTTGTACTTTTTGCACTGATTTTAATTATGAGGATGATGTCCTATGGATTGTGGCAAAATGGATTGTGAGAGAAACTTTACTGAAAATAACCTGGACAAACCTGTTTAATATGATTGCAAAAAATATAATATAATATATATATATAATATATATATATATAATATATATATATATATATATATATATAGTATATATATATATATAAATTGTCTGCTGCCAACTAATAATAGTTTTTTCATGAATACTTAGAGAGTTCACCTGATGTACTTAATTGTGAATCTTTAAGATTTTGTAAATATGTAATGATAATGAAACTCCATATCTCATTGTAATTTTTCATTGCAGAATGTTCATGTCACACTGAATGATCTGGACTGTCCCCAGATATATTCAGATAGCTGCCCAGCCACAGGTCAGAGGTCACCACATTGACTCTTCTGGAGTCCGTTATAGTCACATTCTTTACCACTAACAGATACAATGTTTTCTTAAGGTCATTGTTTCCATTGTCTACCACCAAACCGGAACCTTGTACATTTTGGGGAATTCAAACAAAGTATATTAGAAAATTGCTGAACTATTCATTGTACAAGTAAACTGTATCTGCAAAAAAAAAAAAAAAACTGGAACATCTACTTACACATACAGTTTTGATACAGATTTTGGTGCATTATTAAGTCAAAGGCAGGAAAAAATACAAAACGTACAGAGCAAACACTGTTCTTTTTTAAATAAAAACTACACCAAAAAATGTATCAAACTGAATGTGTACAACTAGCCGGAAAGAAGATACATAGAAATAAAATATCAGTACAACTGGCACCAGGATAATTGCACCAGAAAGTGATGAACATAAAGCACAGCCCAGCTTCCCATCTGTATGACTTTATTTAAGTTCAATAAAACCAAAAAGAGAAACAAAACATGTAGCTAAAGAAATTACATAGTTCATAAGATTAAAAAAAAATGCACAAATCCATCAAGTCCAACTGATAACTCTATTGATTGGAAACCTCCAGCAGAATTGTAATGAAGCCAGGTAAGTCAGCAGATCAATGGTTAAAAACTTGCATATAGGTCATTTAAGGTTAGAACATAACCCAAACAGATCCACTGGATGACTTTTTTTTAGCATGTTGCAGTGTAAGCCACTTGGTATGCAAATACCAAAGTCCATTCATCTACATAATATGACCTGCAAGCTGTGTAATAGTGCAAACTCTGCTTTGTTCGCTGGTTCCTCAGGCTCCATTTATATCGAATTCTCCCCTACATTGCAGATATCTATCAGGATACCTAACAGAAGGCATCCCAATGTATATCGTGGCAGAGGTATAAGAGACCACGTTTTTGTGTCCGGCACACACAGAGTATACTGATGTAAAAATAGAACAAATGTAACCATAAAACTCTATAATCTTCTAGGGCTCCAACACTGAATATGTCAGGATACCTTTTTCAGGGTATTCAGATACCTATGATGTTGGGTCAAAATGTGATGTGAGCAGGGCCTTATTTGCTAACCATGTCATATGTAATAATATACACGTGTAAATATTATTATAGGCGTCCTGAATGGACTAACATCCCTTTAGTATGGAGTATTTTTTGTTGATTTTATTCTCCTATTTTCAGCTGGCAGTTATGATGATGCACATGCCTTCTTTGTATACTCAGGGCCCTTAGTATCCCAGCAACTGTTACCCAGACTGTGCATGCTAAATACACAAGAGAGATCCCAAAGGAAAGAAAGATGAGGTAGTTTAAAAAAAAAGTTACTAGTAAGGTAACTAAAAACTTGTGCTCTTCTGTACACATTTCACCCATATGGAAGCGGTGGGGACACAACATTGAGCAATTGAAAAGTAAAACATTGGAGATTTTCTAGTTTCTAGAATTGACCATGATAATACTTACATCCGTTATTTTTCTAATTTTTTCAATTCATTTTTGCTGCAGATAATTAGACTGACAAAGAACATCCCAAGTTCTAATATAAAGCAAGGTTGAAGTCCTTATCTATAACTCATGCCACTCTATGAATAAGGACTTCATCCGAAACGCGTCAGCGAGGACACTGGATATCAGTATAATGTACCATTTAGATGTGACTGTAATAAAAGTAAAGTTTTATTCCTTATTTTGGAGTTTTTTATACCTCTCCCATCACCACTGTTCCAGCGCTGCCATAGCTCCAGTGTTCCCCTCTCTCCCTGGTCCACTGTTATGTTTATTGATCACATGATGCTGCAGTAAATCACTGACCACTGTACATGCAGACATGTGAATTCTGAGGCCATAGCTTGGTTATGCATCATTTATCCCTTAATTGTGACATCAATGAGGGACCGAGGGGTAGGAGGCTGAACAAAGGAGCTCTGGCAGCACTGGGATGGTGCCGATGGTAAAGAAAGTTTCAGGTAACAAAACATTTTATTTCCATAATTCACACAGTGATATTAAATATTCAAGTATAAAGGAAGTGAATATATATTTTAAATACGAAACATTTTACACGTAAAATTAAATAATTTATTAAATTCAAAAATGAAGCAAAATGACTGTAATCAAACATAGCAGCACTATGGAACACTAGCACAAAGACTGGCTGTGTCAGGCGGTGAAACATACAGTGGGGTCCTTTCTTCACCACTGGGTCAATACGCTTTCATTTATTCTATTTTAATTCTGGTTTATAATACAAATGTGTATTTACTGATATTGTTTGTTAATATATAGATGTACTTTAATTTATTCATTTTATCTTGATATCAGCTATGATTGGATTCATTATGCATTCGTCTTGTTGTTGTAGTGTTCCATAGTGCTCCCATATTTTATTACATAGTAATTTTGTTTTATTTTTTAATCTTATAAAGGATGTTTTTTTAAAGATAGGCTGAGGTATGTGTTTGTGTATTCAGTGATGGTTTAGTTTGGTTTTGTACCTCTACCTATATACTTACTAGGCCTCATGTATGAAAACTCTCTAGGTGTAAGACTTTCTTTGTTGCCCATAGCAACCAATCGGAGCTCCTCTTTCATGTCATATAGTGCTCTGAAAAAATTAAAGGGGCGCTCTGATTGGTTGCTATGGGCAACAAAGAAAGTCTTACAACTAGACAGTTTTCATACATGTCCCCCGAAGTGTTTGTTGTTTTGCCGATTGGTTTTTCAAACATTTAACATGTGCTAACTACTGTACATACAGTAATCAAATGAAGGAGGCTCTCCAGTTTTTAATCTTTTCACACTGTTTAACAGTGTAATTCTAGCTATATGTTAAAAGCAGAGTAAACTCTGTAAATATGTAATGTGCAGGAGTACAATGCAGTTAGGGAGCAAGAACTTCTCGTTTTTATCTCCGGTTAGGAATGGCACAGGCTGTAGGTATAGTTTCCGCTTTCATTAACCCCTTAAGCCGAACACCTGAAAAGTAGTTAATGACCAGAATAAATTTTTATTTTTTGCCTCCTTGTGTTTCAACACTTGTAACTTTTTTATTTTTTCAATGACGCAGTTGTATGAGGCCTCGTTTTATTCGAGACGAGTTGTACTTTATGGGGGAATAGTTTAAATTCACTCATAAATAATTGCAGATTTTTTTTTTTTAAAAGTTTTGTTTTTTTTTATTTTTTTTACACCATTCACATTTCACACTTAATAACTTGTTAGATTAATTCTACAGGTTATTACGGTCGCATAGATACCTAATATGTGTAGGGTTTTTTTTGTGTGTGTAATGTATGCACAATTATTTTTATTAAATATTTTTTTATTTGATTATTTATTTTTATTATTTTTTTACACTTTTTATGTGTTTAACTTTTTTTTTTTTTAATCCCATGAAGGGAGAACTGTGCTACCTTTTTTCAAATTTTTTTTTTTTTTTACACTTAGTAATGTATTAGCATATTCATATATGCTAATACATTGTAATCTGTGTCAGTCTGACACAGGCAGTGATCAGGGCAACTCACAGTCTGCCCTGATCACTGGCTTCTTACACAGACAGCCCTGGGGCTACTTTGGATCCCCAGGGCTGAAAGTGCAGCCATTCCCCGGGCTCTGTCGGGTCACTGGGAGTCCCGATCACCCGACAGAGCAGAGAAACCCTTTGATTGCGCTGCAGTGATGAACTGCAGCAATCAAAGGGTTAAAGCACCAGTGAGCAGAGGTTTCTTCCGCTCCCCGATGCTTGCAGGAGCTGCGCTGGGATCAGGGCTGTGTAGTACTCCGGTGTCTGCAGTGACGGCAAAAGATATCGCTGCAGACAAACGACCCACACCAGCCAACGTCAGAAGACGGTGGGCGGTTGTTAAGGAGTTAAAGAGGCTCAGTTGTACTTTATAAAGGCACAGTTCTTGGTGATTACATTATTTGAAATACAATCAGGACAGTCAGGACACCATGATGGCTCTTGTCGGAATCTTCATGCGGGCCAGACAAAACATCCACAGCACCATAAGTAGTGGGTCAAAGAGAGTAATAAATCACACTTTCCAGTGGTAATTAGTCTTTTACAAACTGCAGCTTGCACCCTGAATAGCACATTTGTCAGCAGCTTATGGTCCTATGTCTCAACTATTTGGATGGTGAAAGAGGGACACATTCATTGAGATGAATATATGTATTTTATGCATATATCTATAAAGAGAGCTATTAAGGACAATCTAGTAAGCTTAGTACTGCAAATTATTTGTCAAGTCAAAAAGAGGGACATTTAAGGAATAAAGAGGGATTTAGTTCAAAAATAGGGACTGTCCCTCCAAAAAAGGGATGCTTGGGAGGTATGTATGTCGTCCTCTTCTACACAGCAGTATCCTCCTTGCTCTCCACTGCCTCTCTGACTCCTTTCACTGGGACCTACATCTCTTGTCCATTAACCATAGCCAAAGCAGCCTTGGGCTCTAACGTGAAGGGGGCCTATTTAGTTGTAAGAACATTGAATTTTTTTTTCTTGAAAATAACAAGTTGATGGCGTTTTGCCATCTAGCACTACTATGCGGGTTCTCTGATATGTGGCAGTATTAGTATACCTTTAATTATAGCTATTTATACTGCTATTTCAGCTTTATATCATTAAGTGGTGGGGACCATAATGCTTTGTAGCCCTACAAACTCCCTTGATATTGTCTATGCTCACCTGACTCAGGCAGCTTTATCTCTGGTCCACTACATCACCACACTACCACTTCTGGTCAGAAAATGACTTATGTACACCACATATGCTCCTTCCACCCTAAGGGACAGTGTGGTACTATGCACAGATGTCCTCTTCTTCCATTCTAACCTCTGATGTGCAGCTGTCATTAAAGTGTCCAATACATACAGGCTCAGACTGGCGCACAAGGAAACATGGAAACCACTGGTAGTCCCCATAGAGCATGGTGAGTCCCTGAATATGGTGAGCTCTTAGGAGTGGGAGACCTGGGGCTGCATTTCTGGTAAATGGACAGAAAAAGGAAGGCACAAAGCAAGAATCATATGAAGTATGTACCGTCATGTACAGAAACTTGAAAAATCAACTGCCCTGGTGGGCCTCAGACACCCCAGTTCAACACTGCTTACTCATATAATATATGAGTCAAATATATTTAAAGATATAATTTAATTACCAATTTTGTAACCATACAAAATACAGGAGAATTGACTTTTCTCCACTTTTCCTAAACTTGCAAAGAAAATAAAGCTAATAAAGTGCAAGAGATCACAACTTAAACACAAATGTCCTTGGCAACCCTTACAAATACAGTGCATGATTAATCTTGTACAATCTCTGGGTCACAGATTGTATTACAATCTAGAGCTTTATTCACAATTCTGCAGGCTGCTATTGGAAACTTCTGAAAGACTAATCCCTACCAGTTTAGCTAATGTTGTACAGAGGGCCAGATGGTTATCTATACATCCCAATTGTGATTGCATTACATTATTGTCCAGAACCCTGTGTATAACTAATAATACCTGATATGGAAATACCTGAGAATGCTGTACAGACACTAAGCCAGCCAGGAATGCTGAATATATGTGTAAAATCTATACTGCGAAATGGTGTAAATTAGGGCTCTGTGCAAATAGCTTTATGGCCCTATAGCCTAGGACAGGATCGGAACACGTTTAGTTGGATTCGGAAAGTTGTTCCCAAAACTTGCCTTAGGACAGACTGTCTAACATTATGGGACTGAATCCTGTGCTTACTAATTATATGACTTGGGCACATGCAAATTGCCATAACATGGTGGCAAAAAAACCTGTTTTAATTGTTCATACATTTCTGAAAATATATAGATTCTATATTGATGTATTTGTTATGAAGCCTACATGAAATTCCTTTATTGATTTTCACAAGAATTGAAGGCTGCTGTGGAGGAAGTGCTGCCTGCTCTTATTGAAGATGGGGTACTGGTGTTCTACCTGAGCCGAGACTCAGCTACCGAAGGAGTCCACAGTTTACTTGACAAAGTAGAAGCTGCCTCTGAAGACCCTATTCCTGAATCCTACAGGTCAGGCTCTACAGTGAAAACCCCATCTCTCTATATTTACACATCTGGAACTACAGGTAAACTATCTTTAGAAACTAAAATTTCTTGAATCCGCAATAGACAGAATCTGTCAAACTCTTGGATTTTCAAACCTTACACTTTCACTGTACACTTTTAGGGGGACATGTATGAAAACTGTCTTGGTCTAAGACTTTCTTTGTTGCCCATAGCAACCAACCAGAGTTCCCCTTTCATTTCATATAGTGCTTTGAAAACATGAAAGGAGAGCTGTGATTGGTTGCAACCAGGAAAGTCTTAGACCTAGAAAGTTTACATACGTGTGGCCCTTAATGCCAGGCATAGACATAAGATAGCTGTTGGCCCAATGCCTGTTAAATATTGCAAGCTGAAAATGGCTGATTTAAAAATTATTCCTAACTGAAAAAGTAGTACACCCTTGCCAAGTTGAGAGTGCTTGGTTATGCAGAGTTCTTAAGTCCAAAATATTGGTCTTCAAATGCCGCTGACACACATTGGGGTAGATTTATCAATGTGTCACATATATCATATGGTTGATGAATCTAGCACGTTTAGACTGTCTAGTCCAGGCATCCTCAAACTGCGGCCCTCCGGCTGTTGGGAAACTACAACTCCCATCATGAATTTATATAATCTAAAACAGTGGAAATGTTGGGTGTTGTAGTTTCCCAACAGCTGGAGGGCCGCAGTTTGAGGATGCCTGGTCTAGTCTAAGTTTATATCTTCTATTAGTTGGCTAACTTTATGCAACTATTTTTGCCAAAATTGTGGTGCTTTTTTTGGCACATGGTATTCCCCTTTTTCATAAAGTCATGCTACTTTTACCGAGGTCACATTCCTTTTGTCCGAGGAGACACAGAAGTGTCTAGAAATTGTCTAAAACACATAATTATTGTGGTGTTAAACATGCACCTCATTATTTTGCCATAAATTGCACCAGAGCTCTAGCATAATTGCCATACTAAATGTTCTCTATAGCCATTGTTAGGATGCAACTAGGTAAAATGAAACCTTTTTTTAGATGCTGTTTTCACGCTATAGACATGATGATAAAAATAACGGGCAGATACTTGTTAAGTTTGGCAGAGGGTACGAATTTCAGTTTGATCAATAGACCATTTGGGTATGTTCAGATGTCATTATTTAGGCCGTATTTTAGTGCGTGTAACACTAAAATCAGCCTCAGACAAGCTTCAAATCTTCCTTCATTGAATATAATGTAAAATATCCCTTGTGGTTCACATGAAGTGTATTTCAGAAGTGTAATTGTGATCTGTGTTTTGGGTGTTGTTTGGTTATATAATCCCCATAGGAAACAATGGGTATAGGATTTTCCAAAATACACTTCAAAATACGCCTCTAATCAGGTGTTTTTTTTAAGAAGATTTGGAAGCTGATTTGGAAGCTAATTTTGAAGCATAAATTTTCACTTCCAAAAATACTGTGTGAATATTCCCTTAATACACACCAATTTTGATTTGATATTGGTTTGATTGAATAGAAGTTTGATGGACATTTATACATGTAAATGCATTCCATGCAGATGCATGCATGCTACGACTAGATTTTCACGTCGCATTACTGCATGAGGTTTTGTTGAATGCCGGTGGTTTTGTAATTACCTTCAGTGTAAGTGTGCTTTTCTAGCATGCCATGGAAGCAGCGGAGAGCATGGGAGAAGTATGGCTTATTAATGTCACAGTGGCGTTCGCTCATCAAGCCTCTCATGCATCCCAGGGGACACTACAGTGAAGAGGGTGTCTGCACTGAGGAGATGGTGGTGGTAGTTGTTCCCCTAGGGCACACTCTGGTAGGGGTCTCTACCTTAACTGCCTGCGGTAGGCGGTGTGTAAGGTGCCCTTGGTGTTCGGCGCAGAATAAGCAGGCAGGAGACAGAGTTTAAATATTCAAATCAAATGCCAGCAGAGGCCTCCTTTTCTTCACCCGGCAAGATGTTAAACACACAGGAGTGGATTACATTCAAGTTACATTTCCTTCCACAGTCAGTCGAAGCCACTCAGTAGACTAATGACAGGAATAGTGATCCTCACAAATTAAAGTCCCTTGCATAAGTGCCTTCCAGAATTAGAATCTGGGATATCTTCACAAAATTGGGGGGTATTGGGCCAGGCCAGAGGCTAACTAGGTCCCAAAAGTCGTGAGGTCTGGTCTAAGTCCAATCCCATGCGGCCAGGGAAAAAAAGGGTTAAAGCTGCGCTCTGAGCCCAGGGACAGCATAGCCTATGTCAGGGTGGCATGATGGATTGCACCTCTGACAGCTTGCAGATGATGATGACACTGATAACCCAAAGGTGGAAATCAGTGGAGAGAATGATAAAAAGACTCCAGGGGAGAACCCCCAGAGGAGAGAGACCTAGAACACTAAATTTACCTATCTTAGATAAACTATCACTAACCCCACTCTGTGTTGTCATGGTGATTCCCGCTATTAGCTCTGAGTGGCTGAAACTGGTTACATTTCTACAAGGCAGTATGACTATACAACATGAACACAAGCTGTTAGCTAAATACTGGGGACAAATAGAGGTTAACAAACATAGAGAACACATACCTAATAATAGTGCAGTCAATACATATATTAGTGCAATTACTTGTAAACATTATTAACTCTTTAGTAATGTATTGTGCCACCAACTCCTGCACACTATACTTTCACACAGTGCTTTTTTGGTGCGTTTTTGGGTGCATCTTTTTGCAGAATGCAACAGCATTAATTGCTATACATTTCAACAAAAAATGCACCAAAAATGCACCAAAAAATGCACTGTATCAAATCACCATCCAGTAACTGAAGTTAATTGCAAAACCCCCTGCATTTAGCAAAACTTCAAGCATTAAGGCAATGTGAGAACCCAGCCTAAAGCTGGACTGTCATTCAGCTAGAATCCTGTTTCAGTTATGAACATGAACACTAAGGGTGACATGTATGAACAGAGCTGCGTCAGTTTTCTGGTGCACTTTGAGCCAAAAGAATGTATGAACAGGTGCACTCCAAACTTTGGTGTGAGAAGTCCCTTCTTTGTAATGAGCCAAAGATTTGGGGTGTTCTGGGGGCGTCGCACCACATTTGTAGAATTAGACACATTTATGTTTCTTTGACGCCAAACCTAGGCGGATAACAGTTACAGCAACCAGACCAAGTTAAAGGTGGTCTGTCTGAGCCAGACTTGTCGTATTGGCACTACAATGCGCCTCTATGTATGACCTGCAGAAGAACAAGTTCATACATTCTGGCACATTCTACATTCCCTTAAAGCGATTTAGAACTGGCCTGTCCGTTGCAGGATTCATACATGTCAACCAAAGTTATGATAAAGGTGCATGTTTATTTCTCTGGAGAGAGGGGAGTCTGACACTTCTGACATTTTCTTCCTACGGGAACAAATGATCAGTCATATTAACATTTTCTCTGGTGCCTTTTTGCTCCAACTTAAATTTTTACCAGTATGTATATTGTTTAAAAAGGTGATGATGATTAGTTGCTAAGGCTCTGTTCACACTACTTCCGGAGTCTCCTTGGAGTATCTCTGTTTTGTGCAGCATGCAGGGCTTTTTTGCCATAAAAAAAATAATGGAAACCCTGACAAATCCCCAAGGGAACCCCGTTGTGTCAGCAATCATTTCAGTCTATCTGACAATAAATGAGAAACCAAAAAACCTACTGCAAATGTGAAGCCTAAAAGTAACTTCTATTAAATGGGTTAAATGCTTTGAATGTGACATCAAAGCACTGTGCATAATTATTATTATTATTATTTATTTTAAAGCGCCACTGATTCCAGGGAGCTTTACATTGAAGGGGGGTTACATACAGAACATGTCAGACGAGTACAATGATAACGATGAATGACTTACAACTGGTACAGATGGAGAGAAGACCCTGCCCGCGAGGGCTTACAATCTACAAGTAGGAGGAAAGAGACAGAAGGTGGGGGCCAGACATGTTTGTGGGGTAGTACAGTGGCAGCAGGGTTATTGTAGATTGTAGGCAATTCTGAAGAGATGGGTTTTCAGGTTGCTTTTGAACCTGGTGAAGGTGGAGGAGAGTCTGGTGTGTTGGGGCAGTGAGTTCCAGAGTGTGGGGGAAGCACGGGAGAAATCTTGAGACGGTTGTGTGAGGAGCTGACATAGGGAGAGCAGATAAGAAGGTCCTGTGAGGAGCGGAGATTGCGTGAGGGGAGATATCTGGAGATTAGGGCAGAGATGTATGGAGGGGAGAGGTTATGGAGAGCCTTGTAGGTCATGGTTAGTAACTTGAAATGAATTCACTGGGCAATGAGTAGCCAGTGAAGGGATTGGCAGAGGGGAGAGGCAGGGGAGTAGCGAGGAGAGAGGTGGATAAGGCGGGCAGCAGAGTTGAGGATGGTTTGAAGGGGAGCAAGAGTGTTAGACGGGAGGCCATAGAGAAGGATGTTGCAGTAGTCTAGGTGGGAGATGACAAGGGCATGGTAGAGGCGGCAGGCAGAGGTAAGGGCTTGGATGTGTGGTTTGAAAGACAGAGCGGAGTCGAGATTATCCCAAGGCAGCAGACTTGCGGAACAAGTGAGAGTGTACAGCCGTTGACTGAGACAGAGAGATCAGGTGGAAGAATATAGTGGGACGGTGGAAAGATGATGAATTCAATTTTCTCCCCATTTAGTTTTAGGAGATGGGAGGAGAAAAAGGATTAGATGGATTAGATGTCTGTGTCATGTGGGCAGGAAATGTGTAAAATGGTTTTTGCTTAGCTTTATAGCACAATGTAACTAGGAAGACAGGTGCCAAACAATCAGACAGTGCCTAGGGCCATTTCTAGGCTAAACTGCACTCAGGACGGGCTGAAGAAATTCCCTCCCATTTCATAGTTTGTAAGGCCGAAAAAGACAAGACGTCCATCCAGTTCACTATAACGTAATGGATATCCAGCACGACCCCAGTGGATATTTAAAAACATAAAAAATTTATTATGCAAAAACATAAAAATGGATACAAAACTTACAATGCACTTGGTCAGATGGCAAGGAGTGGTGACATAAAGAAACATTTCTGGCAGGAGGATTCCAACCAGGACTCTAGTACTAGCAGAGACAGTTCATTGAATCAATACCATGGAATGTCCTTGCAGGAACAAATTGCCCTGATGACGCTACAGGAACTTAGCTCCTCAGAATACAACATGAATTGGGAGCCTATGTGCCAAGCTGAAGATTTCACCACGAGCAATCCAGACTTTTATCCTGTAAATTCAAGGACCAAGTCTATGGATGTTTTTCAACAACTAGTGGAAAGAGATCTTAGATCTCTATATAATCATCTACAGAAAGAAAATATGTCTAATCTGCCGGGAAAATATAGAGCAGCTTTATGTCACCTTATGTCACTAGAAGAGATAGAGATCAGAATGGCAGATAAGGGGGGTATGGAGGTAGTAATGGACCGCCGAAAAAACCAGGAATCCATGTCAACAATGCTATCAAATACCACCCTATATAGGCACCTCCAACAGAATCCCACCAACAAATTTAATAAAGAGCTAATACAGTTAGTAGAGGAAGGGGCACACATGGGAACACTAAATAAGAAACAAGTTGATTACATCATCAATAACCACCCAGTTGTCCCAGTCCTGTACGGGGTTCCAAAAATCCACAAGAATCTAGAAAATCCCCCTATGAGACCAATCGTCTCGGGCATTCATTCTTTATCAGAAAGTCTATGCCAGTGGGTTGACTCTCTTTTGTAACCACTGGTTAAAAGAGTTCCTGGCTTCCTGTCAGACACAAAAGATGTCCTTAATGCAGTACACAACATAACATGGCCTGAGTCGTACAGTTGGCTCACAAGTGATGTAGAAGCCCTCTACACTAGTATCCCTCACACTGTAGCAATTGAGGCATTACAACATCATTTAAGCAAATATAGCAATTATTCATCAGATCTGCAGCAATATATACTAGATGTGGTCAGGTTCCTCATGTCTCACAACTACTTTATGTTCAATCATAAATTCTATCTACAACTATCGGGGGTATCGATGGGGGCCAAATATTCTCCATCCCTCGCTAATTTGGTCATGTCGTGGTGGGAGGAACTATATATTTATGATGCCAGCAATCCCTTCCTCCACAGGGTCATTTGGTACGGCAGATACATCGATGACCTCCTAATCATTTGGGAGGGAGATGTATCTGCCGTACCTTTGTTCATTGATTATATGAACAACAACCCCTTCAATTTGACTTTTACATATTTCAATGATGTGCAAATGGTCAATTTCCTTGATTTAACATTAATAGGAAAACCTGGCCATACTGTCATTACCAAAACTTACCGGAAGGCAAGTGCAGGCAACACTATACTCCATTTTAATAGTTTTCATACCAAAACTACGAAAAAGGCAATACCCATTGGGGAACTAACGTGTGCAAAACGCAATTGCAGCAACAAGGAAGATAACACCACAGAGTCACTAGCAATCAAGTAGAGGCTAAAACAGAGGGGCTACCCCCAACCAATATTGAATCAAGCCATGACGAAAATTAAGGGGAAACAAAGAGAAGTTCTATTACAAAAAAACACCCCTAGAGAGAAAAAACCCAAAAATACACCCACATTAGTACTAGACCACACTAGCCAATTTAGTGCGATCAAAAAGGTAGTACTAAAATATCTCCCTATTCTATCTGATGATCCCATATTGGATTCGATTTTATCCAAGGGGTGCACGATAGTACCAAGAAGGGCAAAAACATTGGGCAATTTATTAACCTCTAGCTGTTATAACCCCCGGGGTAAATCTACTACCTGGCTCAGCTGCAAGGGCTTTTTCAAGTGCGGCCTTAGACAATGCCGCACTTGTATATTTGCCAGCCCATCCAAGGAATTTCAAGACAATACTAGTGTACACAAGTTTTCCATCAAACAATTTGCAAACTGTAACACGCAATATGTGGTGTACCAAGCGTGGTGCACAGAATGCAATGTCCAGTACATAGGAAGCACTACCAGGAAATTCAAAACAAGATTCCTTGAACACATCAATGACATTTTGTCTGTAGCAGATAGAAACAAATCTGGCCTATCAAAACATTTCATTCAAATGCACAACTCAGATATAAGTTTTCTAAAAGTAAAAATCATAGAGAAGGTATTAAAACCCATCAGAGGGGGTGATCCGGTACAAAAACTCCGTAACAGGGAGGCCTACTGGATCACAATCCTCAATACAACTACCCCGACAGGGTTAAATATCAAGCGAGAACAAATGTGCTATTACTAAAGTTTGTTTAGCCATGAGTAACAAGACATATGAGAAATTAGTTATTTCTGACTTTTGTTGAATGATTTTAAAATTACAGTTCTATCATGTTTACATTGTAGTAACAGATATTTTCCCCAAGAAATAGCACGGGTAGTTCATATAGGATTTTACCTGCCATAGTCAGCGCACTAGAAAGCGTTGTTTCAATCCGCATAAACAAAGTAGCGGTCTTGTATCATGGCAACAAGCGCACCACCAATACAACGTAGGATACAAGAGATCTGGTGCGCATGCGCATTCCCACTCGCCAGCACTAGCCTGTTAGTGCGTGCTGCGCAAGTCTGGAAGTGCAGAGCGATGACCTCATCTGGCATATTCTGACGTGCCGGTGGCGGCATGGAGGCCGGGGTAAGTTTACGTTTTATGCTTCCAGCGTTTAGCGTATGTCTATTATTCAATCATGTGCAATTAATTACTAATCAATGGGGTATAAATTCATTCTAAATGCTGCATGCAAACTGTCACTATGAGTAAGGGCGCTACATACTAAGCCCGAAACGCGTCAGTGTTTTTTGTTCCGTGGACTCTCTGGTCACCACTCCTTGCCATCTGACCAAGTGCATTGTAAGTTTTGTATCCATTTTTATGTTTTTGCATAATAAATTTTGTATGTTTTTAAATATCCACTGGGGTCGTGCTGGATATCCATTACGTTATAGTATCTAAATCTGCATGCTTGGGCAGACATCCGTGCACTACATCACCAGGAAGGAGCTGGCTACAAATACTTTCTCTTGTGTCCATCCAGTTCAGCCTGTTATGCTAAGGTGTTGATCCAGAGGAAGGCAAAAACCCCAATGAGGTAGAAGACAATTGTCCTCATTTTAGGGAAAAATTCCTTCCCGACCCCAAATCTGGAAAATCAGAAAAATCCCTGGATAAATGACCCCTCTCCTGAATCCTAGTCACTATACTTGTTTAATTATTATGCTCCAGAATGCATCCAAACCCTTTTTATCTGCGTTATTGAATTCACCATCCCAGTCCCTCGGGCAAAAATTTCCCATAGTCTCACTGCTCTTACAGTAAAGAATCCCTTTCTATGTTTATGTATAAATTCGTTCCTCAAGACATAGAGGATGCCCCCTGTTCTTGATACAGCCCTGGGTATAAAAAAAAATCTTGGGAGAGATCTCTAAAATTGACCTTTGAGTATTAAACATATTTATAATGTCCCCCCGAACCGTCTTTTCTCTAAACTAAATAACCCTAATCTTGTTTAATCTTTCTGGGTACTGTAGTCCACCCAGTCCTTTTATTATTTTTTTTGCCCGCCTTTGTACTGTTCAAGCTCTACAAGTCTTTCCTGTCACTGGTGCCCAAAACTGTACACAATATTCCATTGTGTGGTCAAACCCAGTGACTTGTATAATGGGAGAAAATGCTCTCATCATGTGCCTCTATGCCCTTTTTAAATGCACCCCATGATCCATTTTGCCTTGGCAGCTGCTGTCTGACACTAGCTGCTACAATTAATTTTTACTGTCCACCAGGATTCCCAAGTCCTTTTCCATGTCACTTTTACCCAGCCTTTTTCCATTTAACATGTAATCATGTAATGGATTTCTCTTCCCCATGTGCATAACCTTGCATTTATCAGTGTTAAAGGAGTTGTCTCATTACAAGCTTTCAGCCTGTCAGTGAGCCTGATAGTTGAATTGAGGGGCGTGCTTCTTGGTCTGTCTCTTCTGCTCCCTCTTCCCCCCTCCCCTCAGCACACAAGGCAGCTCCATAACGTCTATACAGCAAGGGGAAGGGGGTTTGCTGCCAGAGTTAACCCTGTGTGTGCCTGCCTAGGTCTGTTGCTGGAGAGGGCTGATCTATGAGTGTAGAGAGGTCTGTGAAGCTGTATGCTAATTGCAGATCAGAGGGGATGCAAGTGTTCCTATATCCCCTGCTTAGCTTACAAGTCTCCACATCTCCAGCAACAACAAATCCTGTCAGAACAGACACAGGGCAGCTGGGAATGTTTACTTACTCAGGCACTAGTACAGCAGAGCATGAAGTATTCAAAATGCCTGATCTGTTTATTTATTTATAGTGACAGTTCCACACACACATCCTGATTATAGTAACACACAGGGCACTGCGTCACATCTATCTGTGTAGAGAGCAGGAGAAAGCAGGCACACACAGGGTTAATCCAGGCAGCATGGACACAGAAGCCAGAGTCCTCCCTCCCCCTGCCTCCACTACAGAAGCATTCTGTGAGGGAGGGGCTCTCTGCTCTGACCTGTCTTCAAAGGCTGATCAGTCATACAGACCTGACAGCCAGTAAAATAAGGATCAACAGGTCAGCTGCTATAGAAATTTGAGAAGCTGATGCACTCCTACTAACAGGGTTAACTCAAAATCAGTAGGACATTTGTAATGAACATATATTGCAAAGCTGCTTGTTTTTTAAAGATCTTTTAATTAAAATCCAATCATTGTAGCGAGACAACCCCTTTAAACCTCATCTGCCATTTCCCTGTCCAGGCCTCCAACTTATCCAGAGCCCTTTGTAATAACACATTATCCTCTATTGTGTTGATTACTTTACAGAGCTTAGTATCGTCTGCAAAGATCGATATTCTAACTGTGTAATCCCTTGTAAGATAAATTAATTGAAAAGGTTAAAGAGGATAGGGCCCAATACTGACCCTTGTGGTACCCCACTAGTAACAGCAATCCAGTCCGAGTATGTACCGTTAATTATTTACCCTTTGTTTTCTATCATTGAGTCAGTTGCTTAACCACTTGCACACATTTTCCCCCAGTCCAACTATTCTCATTTTATTTACCAAACCTTTTATGTGGCACCCGTATCAAATGCTTTTGAAAAATCTAAAATATATGACATCCAGTGCCTCACCCCGATCCAGTCTAGCACTGACTTCCTCATAGAAGCTGATGAGATTAGTCTGACAGGACCGATCCTTCATAAACCCATGCTGGACGGCACGTGTATACATTTATTTTCAGTGAGAACTCCAGGATAGCATCTCTGAGAAAACCTTCAAACATTTTAAACCCCCAATAGAGGTTAAGCTTACCGGCCTATAGTTTCCAGGGTCACTTTTTGACCCCCTTTTTGAAATTGGGACCACATTTGCTATGCGCCAATCCTTTGGACATATCCTGTTCTTAGACAGTCCATAAATATTAAGAATAGGGGCCTATCTATGACATCACTTCACTCCCGTAGGACACGTGGGTGTATGCCATCTGCACCTGAGGATTTGACTATTCTAATCTTCCTGAGGCGGAGCTGCACTTCTTCCTGGGTTAGACAAGAAACTTTTAAGTTGGAGTTTACCTCATTTCCTCTGTTCAACTGGAAGCTCATCCTCCCCCCGTAAATACAGTGGAGAAAAAAGTGTTTAATAGGTTTGCTTTTTTTTTCATCGCCCTTACTGTCTCTCCCTCAGTATTTTTCAAAGGGCCAACATTTTCTGTTTTAAATCTTTTACTATTTATATAGTTAAAAATATTTTCGGGTTAGTTTTACTTTCTATGGCAATAGGTCTTTCCGTCTCCAGCTTTGCTTCCTTTATCTTTATTTTACACACTTTATTTTTTTCCCTATAGCTTTTTAGCGCCTCTTCACTATCCTCCTGTTTTAGTAGGTGAAACGCTTTCTTTTTGTTTTTTATTGCCTCTTTTACATCCCTGTTGATCCACATTGGGTTTTTCCTGTTTCTAATTTTTTTTTATTACCATAAGGTATGTACCTCTCTCAGTGGTAGCCTAGGATGTTTTTTAAAAATATCCCATTTATTTTTTGTTCTGCCATATTTAAACACATTGTCCCAGTCAATACGGTTAAGGGCCTCCCTAAGCAGGATAAAATTAGCCTTCCTAAAATTCAGTGTTTTTGTGGCTCCTTGACAAAAATTTCTATTGAAGGATAAACGGAGATTTATTATATTATGGTCACTATTCCCTAGGTGCCCCTCAACCTGAACCTTTGTTACTCTGTCAGGTCTATTAGTCGGTTCTTGCACCATTTGGCAAAGGTAATTATCATTAGTTATTGACAAAAACCTGTTTCCTTCGTGAGAGCTACAGGTTTTCAGATTCCCAATTGATGTCCCGGATAGTTAAAGTCGCCCATAATAAATAACCTCATTCTGATTAGCCACCTCATCTATTTGCCTGAGGAGTACATCTTCAATGGGTTCTGTTATATTTGGGGGCCTATAGCAGACCCCTATTAGTATTATATTGTTATTGTTAACATGTTGTGCCACGCTGCGACACATTGCATCACCACTAACCAATGCTTAAATATATAAAAAGCTATAACACAAAGTTCTTTTTATGAAACTACTAAACAATAGTCATAATTACCAGATAACATTTCTACACAAAACCAGAATCCCAAGGCTAATATTACCAATAATCCCACTAAGATCAAATAACGCCATGCCATGACCACATATCACCACCACACAGTGGCTGAGTATTACCGCCACATATCATCACCAAATAGTGACTGAAAAATACTACCACATCATGAATACATATCACCACCTCCACACAGTGACTAAATAAAACACTATACCATTACTGAATTTAAACCAATATACTACAACTAATATTACCATCATGCAGTGACAATACCGTGACCATACAGTGGTGGATACCAGTTGTACACAAGTGCTCTGCACACATATAAGTGATTACAGTAAAGTTACATCCAGGAACTCACAGGAGACATCATCTCTGATCAGTTGTTCTCTTCTCTGATGAGTCTTGCTCTTTTCTGATAAGTTATTTTTCTCCATACAATCCAGACCGATATGACAACTTCTCCCGGTCACAACTGTAGAATTCACCAAACAAACATCTTAGGGCTTGTTCACACGACGTTTTTGATCCTGTTTACGGTTCCGTTTGTGACAGGTAAAAAACGCATCTGTAAAGCGGACCGAAAAACGCAAAAAGTTTGATACTTTATTTGGATCCGTATTGCATGCTTTCAGTTTCGTTTTACGGGTCCCATTGCGGATGCGTTCTTTTCTCTCCCCTC